>JAULCA010439540.1:0-17724 GCA_032360845.1 Crassadoma gigantea | reverse complement strand
CAACTAGTGTGGTCTTTGTTTCAGACAGTGATAAACAACTAGTGTGGTCTTTGTTTCAGACAGTGATAAACAACTAGTGTGGTCTTTGTTTCAGACAGTGATAAGCAACTAGTGTGGTCTTTGTTTCAGACAGTGATAAGCAACTAGTGTGGTCTTTGTTTCAGGGCTGGGCACTATACAGTGAATACCTGGGTGAGGAGATGGGACTTTACAACGATACGTATACTCAGTGAGTGTTACTTTACTTTTTTTCTTTTCTTTGGAAGTATTACTTTACTACTGGTTAAATTATGCAATTATGCATACCTAATTGTATCATTTAGTTGCCGCACTAACTCACTATTCAAGGTGTTTGTAAGGTGAAAGTGCGGTAAAGGCTGGTTAACTATATGTAATGCAGAAAAAATAAAACGAAAATTATAATCAGAACCGAATAAGTTAAATTATGTCTTTTTATGTTCTAATAATATGTTTTCATCTGCATCGGCGTTTGATTAATTTCAATTGATATCTGTTGTGTTTTTTATGCTTAGATTTGGACGATATGTGTTCGAGATGTTTCGAGCAAGTCGTTTGGTTGTGGATACGGGTATACATGCGTATGGGTAAGATCACCCGCCAATTCAGAAATATGTTGTAGCATATTTATGTCACTATGTTACTATTTATCTGATCCTTTATTTATGGCAAAAAGTCGAAAACTGTCCAATAATTGAGAGAAAGGACTCTTGTCGAGGCCTGTTAGGGCCGAGACCTGTTCTTTCCCTATTCTATTAGACAATACACCACTGGTATTATTTAGATTAAATTGATTTAATATTATTCTAAAATCTTCATTTGTATGTTTTTGCTATCTTTAATTTACCTATATCGCTCAATTACTCCAACTCGGTTCCGCCGATCTCTTCTCTAGAATGTGATTTCACAACTATTCAATAAGTTGAGCACTTATAAGATAGATGGGTAACTTACTTGACAGTTGGTCAAATTTATGGGACAGTTCTTGGAGCTTATTGGACACTTGTGACAGCATCGCCATGTTTCAAACTAATAATTTAACATAAAACAATACATATTTAAACAAAAGACCAATGAAATAGTTGACTCGAATTCAATAAAATAACTTTAAAGCTTTTATCACAATGCTTTGTACGATATATGAAAAGGCAAATAAGAACTAACAATTGTTTTATGATTGTGATCCATTTTCAACTATGTTGCTGACACCACATACGCCTATACCAAGTTACAGTAACATGATACCAATCAAATATCTAATACAGATCCAATATTGATCAACTTATTGTACCCTAAACGGCAATAGTATAGACAAAGACAAATCTATATCAACAAACATCAAAGTACTCATTTATTTATTTTGTCGCTTGTCATATCTTACACAGTTTTGTTTATTTTTAGTTGGACCAGGGATGATGGCGTAGAGTACATGATGAATTTCACTGGTTTTCCGAAGGAATTACTTCAACGTGACGTCAACCAATTTATCGCATGGCCTGGTCATGCATGCGCATATAAGATTGGCGAAATGAAAATTAAAGAGCTCCGCAGTATGTCTGAAAGAAGATTAGGTGAGTAATACAATAACATAATTATTAATACGAAAAGCTAGTTAAATATTTCCTTTACTTGCAATTGTGTAACTAACTATGTCTGACAAAGCCACGCTAAAAGGACGTGCCTCCGTGTGTGTTGAGTATGCGCGCAGGTGTGTATGTGTGCCGGAGGGCGGTTCGTTTGTAGGTGTGTATGTGTGCCGGAGGGAGGTTCGTTTGTGGGTGTGTATGTGTGCCGGAGGGAGGTTCGTTTGTAGGAGTGTATTTGTGCCGGAGGGAGGTTCGTTTGTAGGTGTGTATGTGTGCCGGAGAGAGGTTCGTTTGTAGGTGTGTATGTGTGCCGGAGAGAGGTTCGTTTGTAGGTGTGTATGTGTGCCGGAGGGAGGTTCGTTTGTAGGTGTGTTATTGCATCCTTATGATAGCGCGAATCTGTGGCCGACTTCATTGTGCTTCCTCACTGAAAACCATGCCGAAGGAACCCAGCACAGCATACTGCTCGTTCACATTACACTAACAACGGATGAACCAGTTGTTACCAATACCCTAAATGCTGAACGTTGAACAGGGAATAAGATCTACCATTTTCAAAGACTTTGGTATGCCCTAACCTGTTTAGAATGTGCCCTGACAAGTTTCATCAATTTTGAGTTCGAGTTTCAGTAGTGTTGACTCACCACTATTATTTTAGTTTCCTCGTATTACCCATGGTCTTGTAAGTTTTCATTGGTGTATTTATATGTGTGGTTTTCGAAGCGGTTAACGATTTTCAGTACATTCCTCTTATTCCACGTTTCCTCCTAATGAATAACAACGTGAGAAGGAGTTAATCCCTCGATACATTTAAAACAGACACTGTAACATGTTTTTCTTTGCAGGAATCCTATTTAACGTGAAGGAGTTCCATGACGTCATACTAAGAATTGGTCCGGTCTCGTTGGGAGTTCTTGAGGACATCGTGGACCAGTGGGTAACTGAGACATTATTGTTAGCCACTAGTGTTGCCAATATCACAAAACCTGTATCCGTGTTACATGCTATAGTCCTATTTTGTCTTGTCAATTTTCTCAACCAAGTGTTATTGCCTTAAACTAACCCGGGTCATTACCTCTCGTCAACTCCTTCAAACTGGTCAGAGATTCGTCAACAGGCCCTGCGTATTGCCTCGATTACTCTCAACCTGTAGCTCATAATATCATATTCTGACCTTGGGCGCTAATTATACTTGAAATGTCTTGTATACTCCCTCGGCCAGGTGAAAGTTGAATTGAGAGAACCTGGTAGTACTGTCTTCGTAACGCTTTGAATTACGTCATGGAACGGTCATACGATGCTAAGCGTAATTGACACAACCAAGTCAAACCACAGTTACCATACTCCAATCACGCTGTCTCGGCATCACTTTGAACATTACCACAGTGCTATAACATGCCATTGGTCGTCTTGCTGTATCTATCCTCAACGACAACAGCCAAAACCTGGTTGCAATATCATTACATTACAACTGTTATATATTATCTCATGAGTAACTTCGACGATGTCTCTGATCGCCATTCAGCCACTGTCTTCAATTACATCGAGGTTCATGTACCTGCAAGATTAATGCGTTGTATATTTCTTTAATATTTAAATTTGTCTTCTCAAATCGACTTTAGCCACTGTACAATGATGGGCTTTGGTCTGATGGGATATCAAGCACGACAACCAGACCAGGATAACTTGCATGGCTTACGCCAAGATATGACTAGTTTAGCGGTTGTGCTTTATACTGGGCATTTAAGTGTTTGCGTACGCTTGACCACAGTAACCATCCTTCTACGGCATAAGCAGCTGATCAACAAGGACGGCGGTCATCTAGAATCCACGCACCTCACAAACTCATATGTTAATACAATGTCTGCCAAGTGTGTCATTCTGTATACAATTGAGTATTCAAGTTATTTGTTTTCAATGGCATTTATTTGTATTATAACTGAAATCTAGAAGATTCTTAGAAGTGTAATATAAATTACATTTGACGTTTTCCCCTTGAATAGTATTTGAACTAAACCGGTGTAAGGTTTATTTAATCAAATATCTTGTTATACAATGTCTGTATTTGCATGTCTACTTTTATGGAGGGCTTTTACATTTCTAGTAAAAAATTATTATTCGCTGATTCGTCTTCTCAGCCGTATATAGGTACATTTTCATCAGATATATCATTATTTCTTATTGGACGAAGCTTTTTTATTTAGCAACTTAATTCAAACGTGTGATGCAAATGTATGACGTCATCTTTTTTCTTGTCCGAAGGGCGGAGATATCCTGATAGCCGGGCAGACGATAACTAGTTAGATTTGCTGGAAACAATGCCACTTGTATTTTAGGTTGAAGAAAGATAAGTATTCCCCCCTTTGAAAGCACATTTAAGAAACTAACCCTTTAGTTGAGATTTTTCTGGCAAACCCAGAGGTGGGGAAGGATTCTATTTGTCTTGTTTTAGCCTGATCATATCTGTGAACTCCTATCCTGACTCATGAACAGTATATACTTGATAAAATGAAACATGTATTGTTAAACATTGTTTATTGGTTGTATGTTTGTATATAAATTTGTTATCTGAAAATGAGTATCCGACTTGTGCATTCTTTTCATCAACAGCAGTTTTTTGTTTGGCCAGCTTTACAGCGTTACCTCCACATTCAATCTTACCTGCTACATCAGCTTGAAGATAAATGTGCAGAATATCAGGTCATATAATACTGATTATATGAGCTAAGGGAACCCGAACTTGTCTCTTAAGATTTTCTGACCGCTTATTATCTTCCAGACCCGGGATAATGAAATAATTTTTGACTTAAGTCTTAACTTAGCCAAACATGGATTACATCAGTTTTTATGCCGGGTTTTTGATAATTGCTTAAGTCATAACTTTAAGACCGTTTTATGATCTCGTCTGGTCTATACGAGATTCCATGTTACGGAACTGGTGAAGTGGAAAAAAGGAGAATGAAAATATTTGATTTACCGAGAAAATACTAGTACATAATCATCTAGTTTTAGGAAGAGCAATCAACAAAGGGACAGTGAAGCATGATTCGAACACAGAGGTGACCCTGGTGAAATGGACAGAAACAGAATGAACATTCCTGAATCACGGAGAAAATACTAGCACATTTTGCTAAGGATCACTTTTATTTTTGGGCATATGTGAAAATAAATCTTTTAGGGTTACTCTTAACTTTGGTAACAACGAGTTATTCCCGAAAAAAAGTTAAATTGAAAATAAATCCTCCTAAATAAACAGAAACTATTAAAGTATCAAGTGTGGTGCCCATTAACATCAATGACAGCTTCACAACGTCTGTGCATACCCAAAATCAAATCACGTATCCAGTTTTGTGGGATAGCGTTCAACTCGGCTGAACAATTCTAGAAGAGAGAGCTGTTTGCAACATGTTCCACACATGCTCGATGGGATTAAGATCTTGCGAGCGGGCTAGCCAATCCATTCGTTGAATAGTCTCTCGGTGTAGATACTACTCAGTCACGCTTGCTCAATGTGGCCTAGCATTTTAAATGATGAAGTCAGCATAGAGTCTGACATAGGCAGCAATGATTTCATCGCAGTAAATCCGGGCCGTGACGGTACCATTATGGAAGACATGGAGGTCAGTTTTCCCACACCATCACTGAACCTCCACTATATCGGTCTTGTTCCACAACGTTACCTGCCTAGAATCTCTCCCCAGGTTGTTTCCATACTCTAACGCGCCTGTCGGTGAAGTTGCGACAGAATTTGGACTCGTCAGTAAAAAGAACCGGTTCCCATTCCTGAAGACCCCAAATGATGTGAGCTTAGGCTCAATCTAATCGGTTCCTAACATGGCTGTTGAGAGAACTCGTAATGCTGGTCTACGTGACCTTCAAGCAGCACCATGAAGACGATTCCTAACTGTCTGACTGGTACGAGAAGCATTTAAGCAGGTCATTTCGTAAAGCTGTGACAGTCTGGAACCTGTGACGCCGTGCTTGTATGAGCAAAAATCGGTCTTTGCGATGCGTTGTAGCCCATGAACGGCCTCCAGCATGACGTCTGGAAGGGTTTCCGTTATGTTCTGTTTGAAACGATTCCGCATTCTTGCGCCCACACTTTGAGACACCCCAAAGTGTGCTGCAACCTGACGTTGAGATAAACTAGCTTACAGCAATTCAAAGCCGCTATACAATTTTTCGTCATTTAACCGTTAACTGGACTGTCGTTGTGCCATATTTATCAAATTTATTTTCTATTTGAACAACGCCTTACTGAGCTTTTCTTAGCTTTTGAGAGGGGTGTACACGTGGAAAAGCGTGCATGCGCTTTATGGTTGACTGAATGATTTGGAAGGCTAACATATTTGCGTAAAAGAGTACTGAATGAAAACATATCTTTTATAACATTTTGATCCCCCCCCCCCCCCCAAAAAAAAATAAGGTGATCCTTAGCATAATATGAGTAGTATATATCATAGTTTTATGAGAAACAATCGGCAAAGGAGCAGAGGACTATGATTACAGTCCTAGGAGTGACAATAGTGAAGTGGTAGGAAAACAAAGAATGGAAATCCCTGTTATCACGAAGAAATACTATTAATCTAATATTAGTAGAAGCAATCAGCAAAGGAACGGAAAAGTTTGATTAGAGCACTAGGGTAACACTGCACCATTTGTCCTACTTGTTACATTGACTTCAATATACTCAAACATATGGCGTTTAATGTCGCAGTCGATTTCCGTGACAGACGTCGACTCAACTGCTACACAGCTACACAACAAAGGTTTCCAGATATGCAGGTCCATCAAGACTTTGGTCAAGTTATATGGTCGACATTATGTTCTCATTAGGAAATATGATTGCTGCTATATGAAGGTCGATGTGTTTGGTTATGCACAAGGATGTGTTTTGTGGTTTCGTTGTTTCTACCGCGGTTTTCGTTTTGAAGACGTGACATTACTTTGATTTGACCTAAATATGCGTAATTTAGTATTCAATGAAGCAGATGATGCCTTCTATTCAAGTACACACATCTTATTCTTATTGTTTTTGTCTTCAATGGCCTCCGTGTTATTTTTTCCCTTTTTTCCCTATCTTGAGTTTGGATTACAGCTTGTTGCCACTTCGGTATTCTCTTTTTCGAGGGACGCGATAGAGAAATTGTTTAATTAGATGTTTTGGTTTGATACTAAATTGGTAAAGCACATAACGAGTATTATTTTCCAGGCAATTCTATATGAGTACAGTAATGCAGTGGATTTCAGCTGGGTCCATGTCAATAGGTTAACATTAAAATAAAAACTACAAATGTTCTGCCTTATTGCCTTTTAATCATTTAAACATAATGTATATATGGATATATACTTTACAAATGGCCAAGTCAATTTATCAACCATCAGAAAAAACACTGGCTTATAATTAAGGGAAGATAACAAAACCCTGTACCGATTTGGTTACGGTATAGGGGAGAGTTTATTCTGGCTGGCTAAAACATGTACAGCACTCCATGATAACCTGCATGCTGAGACAATATTATAGGTATAGTGATGCACAGTGGAACCTCGCTAGCATTCTAATTTCCAAAAGCAATTCCGGAATGTTTTTATTTTTCCCTCCAGATTATTGCAATTTAGAACGTACCATATATCATATCATGTTTGAGAGAACATGAATGTTAACTTTCCAGGTACTGCACTAAACAAGGTTCCACTACACACAACTGGTAGTATGCAGGTTACATCTGTGGTTAACATCATATATATATATATATAATTATATTAAGTATGTATACATCTCAAATAACGCAGCAAATTAGTATAGTTATATTAATCTTTGTGATACAGTTCATTCAATTTCATAAATGACAATTTTCCCAGAAAAAAAACAACAAAAAAACTCATCTCTACCGTTAACATAGTTGAGGCTATCACTGTGCCCATGTTAAACTTGTATAGAATGGGTGGATACGATAATGATTTGGCATGAAATTTAAAGCGTACCAAAAATACAGCGACTACCATAGTTAGATGACTTTTTAGATGAGTTTTTTTACTTCATGAGATTAGATAAATCTTTTTGAGATGATTCCCAAAATTCTCATGTGAAATTGGAACAAATAAAATTTATGAAAATTGTGTATGGTCTGACTGTTGTCAAGTCTGTAACATTGACAGATAACTGCATATCTATTTTACCATCCCTATGCCACGACGTCACGTCAAATCGTCTTAAAAATGGGTTCGCAATAAATGTTATACATGAATGATACTGTATTGTAAAATACGGCATGAATGATTAACTGTTTAATAAGATACTTGTGCGATAGAAAACAAATGTCAATATTTGTCAAAAAAAACCAGCCTTTCTATCTATCATATTTCTTTTCTTTTAATCAAATGCTAATTTTCTACTCAAAAAAACTGTATTGTTTGTTGGAAGTAATTTTAAATCTATTTCCGAACGCGCGTGATGATTGTAAGGACAAACAAGTATTTGTTATAGTAGACATCCGTGTAGGGGGATATATACAGTTACTTGCTTGTAGTTATGGTGTTTAAATGAAATACAAAAATATATAGTGATGATTCAATGTTTCTCTTCAACCTGATGTACATTCACAATTACAGCCATCATATTGTCGTTTACAACAGAGTTTATATTAGCCACCTGATATTGATATAATTGACATCGGTGATGTGGCTTACATTAGTTGATGTAAGTCACGTGGGTTATAACAACTGACATGGTTTAATATATTTCACACCAATTACCTGGTTTACAATAATTGACGTAAATCTTGGTTTAATAAAGTTGACAACATTCACGTGGTAAAACCTGACATCAGATGTGAGTTGCAACAGTTGACATCAGTCACGTGACATCAGACATTTAATTTACATTAGTCGACATCAATTCTGTGGTTTTTAAAAATTTCACCTTTAAGCATTTAAATAAAGCATGGTTTGAGCACTCAATAATTGTAATGATCTACGTTTAACATGAATTATTTCAATGACAGTAAGTTTGGGGGAAATTAAAGCTTTAAGAATATCAATGTCACTTCCAGATTTTCAGAAACATAATTAGCTGTAAATCTAATAATGATTTTTGGTGTAAATAATGTTTGGTAAAATTGTATAAATTAAACAGCAAAAGCAACCAGCCTCACTTTGAAAAAAAAATAACCTAAAAGCTTTGTCTATTTTTTCTTTCCAAGAATTTCATCAACAAACCCACTGCTTGCGATAAATCTAAATTATGTACAAACCTGTGTAGTATTTTACACTGCAACAACTGAACGAACTATCATGTGTCACAGGGTTTTATATTTCTGAGATTTCTCGAAGATTTAAATTTGACTATAACAATGAAATTCAACCTAAAAAATACTATTATAATAGAATGGCTTACAGTTGTAATAGAAGTACAAATGATATCAACTGGAACCTATTTCAACAAAAGTAGAAATGTTTTCAATAATAATAATGCTATCGATGCATAAATGATTCTTCTGGCGAGACAAAAAGCTGTTCTGTGCATGAAAAGATCTTAGAAAGTTAAATTATATAAATTGAGCGAAGTATATTCTAATCCTTTCTGTCATGTATCTGCTTTTGAGACAAAGTACTTCAGAACTGATGAAACAGGAGACAGGACTTTAACAAGCAATGATATATCTCACCAACATTCAATGCATTATCGGAAACAGGAAAGCAATTATATCCCCACTACAGTCTCTCTCAGGTCACACTGCAATATAGTTAACTGTTATGATAGGTTAAGTTTGGTTTAAATTTGTTTATTGTCCTATTAACAGCTAAGGTCATTTGGACGTTAACTGTAATGATATCAACGTGTAACGATTCAAAAGTGTAACACTGGGTAATAAATAGGAAATTATTTCCTGCAGAAACCTAACACAGAAATTAAAGACAAAATGAAGTGGTAAAATGTGTACAACCTTTGACCTTAGAACCTCCACACAATGTTGTAAATAATGTACCATATTTTGTTTAGAAAAACTCTTTTATGATTTAATTTCACTCCATATAAATTAATAGAAAACAAAAATATTCCTGTTGTTTATTTTCTCCGACATGCAGTACAAAGTTAATCATGGTGTGTATGATCAAATCGGCAGTTACTTTCTACAAAAAAAAATTAAAAAAATGTGTGAAACGATAATAAAATACTTAGTAAGTAGTTTTGTTGTATAATCATTATTTGTGATTAGTAGTTATCCACCAATGAGAACATGATATGTTCAGTAGCCAATGGGAGAAAGTTTTATCAAATAGCCAATGGGAAAAGGTTTTATCAAATAACCAATGGGGGAATGGTTTATCAAATAGCTAGTGGGAGCAACATTTTTCCAACAGCCAATTGGAAAGATCCATTTCCAACAGCCAATGGGAACAAACTTTATATCAAACAGCCAATAGGATTAAGCTATTTCAAATAACCGATGAAACCAAGCTATTCTCAATAGCAAATAGGAACAAGCTCTTTCCAATAACCAATGGAGGAAGGTTATATCCAAAAGCCACTGGCAGTGAGCATGTCTACTTGGATATACACACAGTAAATATAGCATACACCCAGTATATATAGCAGTACTGTTGTGTATATAAATCTTTATAATTGTAACCTAAAGTTATTAATAATATATAGAAATATAATATTTAA
The DNA here is from genome assembly GCA_032360845.1 of Crassadoma gigantea. NCBI lineage: Eukaryota > Metazoa > Mollusca > Bivalvia > Pectinida > Pectinidae > Crassadoma > Crassadoma gigantea. The sequence continues at coordinate 7,449 of JAULCA010439540.1, read as the reverse complement.
TAGATATATGACATATTTGAAGATTTCAAAAACAAACTGATAAGCATGAAAAAAACTTAAAGGACATTTTTTTCTGACAATTTCTGTAAATTCAAGACAAATTAATAATTAAGAAATAAAATGAATGCCATAATATGAAACTTTCTACCTGTTTTTTTTTAAATAACTATATGTTATACATTTGTATGTTTGAGGGATGTTATCTGAGTGAACAAAAATATGTGGAATATATGTCTACATTTCCAAACATGTTTTAACTACCATGTATATTCTTATCAACATTATAGTAGTGAGTTACGTATACATATCACAGTGGTAAAAAGTCCATTGATACCATATCAACAGTTATACATATATACAACATTTGGGTAAAATTGAAACAAAACTATTCAACAAAAAATTCTGATTAATATTTGAACACTTCTTTGCTTTGAGGAATTTTTGAGAATTATTATTAATATTCAAATTCAATATATAAATAATGAAATAAAGCATTTGAAATTGAATGAACAATTAACCAAAGAAACACCAAAATAATAATGAAATGAAAATTGGTGATATTTTTCCACCTTAGACCAGCTCTGATGGAACAAGGTTTTTAAGCATGAATGAAACCAGTTACTGTCTAAATACTGTTCACATTATGAACTCACTTTCTTAACACAAAGAACTATAAAAAAGATTTTCTGTTGATCAATTTGTAATTATTTAAATATCTACAAAATGTGTTATTCAATTTTTTGGGAAGTAAAAAAAATCACTTATTAAATTACAAGATGTATTTGTTCAGGATAAAAATTTAGCAGACAATGTAATTGAGAAATAGGGACTAACGCTGTGGACTACAATCTGTGACAGCTTTAACCAAAGTTGCCCTGTCATTACTAGCAGTTTTACCATTAAACCCTGCTAAAATATAATTCAAGCACATCTTAAAAAGTAGCTGAACCATTCAATTCTTATAAATGAAAACACCACCCTACAGTGTAACACAAAGAATAAGGCAAAATTACACCCTAGAAAGTCCGTTTTGATAATGGTTTTCTAAACTTGCATAGCAATAGAAATGTGTCACATTATTCAGAAATATGCTGAAAAATAATTTTATACGAAAATAATTGGGATTTTTGAATAAGTTTTGAATAATAATGTTTTATTGCAAAAAAAAAAAATTACATTCATAATCTATATACAGACTTAATAGCTTTTAGAATTTCATCATCCTGGTACTTTGACTTCAACAGCAACAACTCATAAAGACGGGACTACAACTGTTAACGGATTCTAGTCTTCATGTATTGCATAGACTCTTACAAGTAAAAAGATCTCAAAAACCTTGGTTACTATAGAAACATTTTCACTTGGTAACCATTAAGGAACATCTTCACTGAGTAACAGTCAGTATTTCTTCATTCATTAACCATAGTAACATCTTCACATTGTAATCATGGACATCTTCAATTGGTAACCACAGATGTATCTTTGCTTGGTAACCATAAGTATATCTTTGCTCGGTTACCATATGTACATCCTCACTTGGTAACCAAAGATACATCCTCACTTGGTAACCATAGGTACTTCCTCACTTGGTAACCATAGGAATGTTCTCATTTGGTACCCATACGAATGTCCTCACTTGGTTACCAAAGGAATGTCCTCACTTGGTTACCATAGGTACATCTTCACTTGGAAACCATAGGAATGTCCTCACTTGTAAACCATATGTATACATCTTCACGCAGTTACCAAAGGTACACCCAGTTACCATAGGTGTATTGCCAATCGGTTACTTTAGATTAATCTCCACTCAAAGTAACCATAGATGTATCTTGACTCGGATTCCACATGATTCAATTTCACACATATTTCCTCTAAGCCCTTAGTATATGCAGGTTCTGGAAAGTGACACTTTGTTACGAAACATAATTACTTAATAGGTAAAAAATAAACAAATGGTTATATTTCTATAATAAGCCATAATTATGAATAATTGTATCTGTGCTGTATTTATCACCAGTGTAAACTGAACTCAGTATCAAATATTTATTATAGGTTTTAGTCGACATTGTTACATTCAAAAAAAGAATGAAATTCATATATAAATAATATTTTCTACAATATGAAAAGGGACTAAAGAAGTTTTATAACAGAATTTCTCCTTAAAAAAAAAAAATTAAATTGACATGTTTCGTTTCTAATCCCTGTGTATTCCGTTGTGATAGGGTGAAGTTCATCAGATTTGAAGAGATTGGAACTCTTCAAATGAAACACAAAACCAATGGCTGACACATAATTCTGTTACATAAGCATCTTCATCCTCTCAAACTTCCTCACAGTGTTTGAGACCAAAAAATGTCTTTCCTTAGTGTCTTAGTCTTGAATATGAATGTACACATAGTACTGTTTTTATTTAGTGTCTCGATGGTTTTTGACGGTTCATACTTGTCAACATCAAGCTGATGTAGGAGGTTAAAAGGTCATCCATCTTGTAACCCTGAAAACACAAGTTTGTAGAAGTCAGTGTTATACATATAGTACATCCCATCTTTTCTGTGTTTTTAGGTAATGTTAGACTTTTTCATTAATTGAAAGGACAAGATTTTCTGTCAGATGTTGCACTGATTGGAAGCAGTACCTTAACATACTGTTGTGTTGTCCTAAGTGAATGAGACACTTTACAATGACTATTATATGCCAGGAAATTTTTGCTGCATTTTAACTTGCATGTTTTTTCACTCCCCGTAATGAGGGCAAAATCAAAGGAGAAAATACTAATACACTGTGTATGATAAGTAATGAATTTTAATTGTGAGGGCCGAAAGATTCCCAAGGCAAACATTTTCAGAGCCTGTATTCATGAAACCATTCTTATGCATGCTCAAGCATTGAATTTTGTGCACAAGCCCAATTTCTTATTCTGATTTTAAATTGATGAACAAATCTTATTTCGTCAATGAATTAGAAAAAAATGTTTAATCTTTAATGATTTAAAGCAAGAAACCATTCTACTTTTGGATCATTTGACAAAAATTAAATGAGTTAAAAGAAAGTTGGTTTGCACACAAAATCCATACTTGAGCATGAGAACGGTTTTATGAATACAGTGGTATACAGTGTTTCAGTCTACCCAGCTGTACAAACATGCGCCTTACCAGAGATGTTTCACACAGAAGCTTGCTTCCTCGGACAAGATTGCCAATGGTCATGTGGAAATAAGTGTTACCGCTACTCCAATTGGATATCTTGGTAAAAGGATGAGTGGCCAGGATATCCTACAACAGGAAAATAGGGGTTTTAATATAACTACAATGTATAAATGCTAATTGATTTGGGCCTGCCTAAATCCTTTCTTAAAAACTAACAATAAATAAGAAAGGTATGACACTGATCACAGCAAGTGCCCTCACTATAATCTATACCATTTATACACGACTTCGAATTTAGGTCAATGCTTTGAGAAATTCATTTGTATTTTTTTCTGTAATCATCAAAAACTTTTAGACAAAAAAAGATATTTTAAAAACATCAATACATTAATTTTTTTAATATTTTGGAAATTGTGATTCAAATGATGTTTTGCATGGATTTTAATAAAAAAAATGTATACTGTATGTCAGCTTTGATTTACTAACTATACCCATCCCCATGTTACAACATTTCCATGGTATTAAAACATATTTTTGTTTTCACTTCCAACACACCATACCTTGGTTTGTTGATTGATAAGATTGACTCCGTTCTTGTTGATGGCTATGAGCAGAACATCAGGGTATGTGGGCTCTGTCGCTTGCTGTACAAAACATCAAACACAGATATTGAGGTATATCAGGAACAGTCACATTGTTACAAACAGAACAATCCTGTTATACTGCCACCAACTGTCCGGAGAAATCTTGGCATTATAAAGGGGTCTGGTGATAAAGTGAGGGAGATATATAAAGGAATTCTTAAGCAAATAAGGAATAGGTACATTGAAATATGTTGGCAGTAAACAGGATGGCAGTTAAAACAAGGGACATAATGTCAAGGTTTTACTGCAAATTTCCAGAAATAAAACCCTATTCAACAATGCTTCAAAGCAAACCAAGCAACCTGCTTTTTATCATTGTTTTATTTGAACAAAAGTTAAAATATCTAATAATGTATTAGCCACATCTGTGTCAAGTTTTGAATGAATACTTTTTAGTAACAGACTTGACATGTGTGTGTACATGATGAGATGTCTAACACAAATTAGACAGATTTTTTCCTTCACTTTCATTTCCACCTTTGATGGTAAAACCTTGTTTAAAAAATTAAGGAAAAATCTTTTCTGAAGCTAAGGAATATTCTTAAAATGGTAAAGCCAGTTTATATTACCTTGAAGGATGAAATAGATGGATGATGCAGTGTAGTGTTAATTTCTGGTATACTAACGGATTACCAAATTCAAAGGTGCAATGCCCTATGTGTTATGTTTCTATAGAAATAGAATAGAAATGGCTCATACCTTGACTTCGAAGAACGCCGATCCGAATGTGGGCCATTTGTAAATAATTTTAAGGAATTCTACTTTGGGGTCTTCGAGAGTTCGCTGTGAATCACGGTTGAAGTTGTTCACAATAGCCTGCAAACACAATGAAATAGTTAATTACATATTTTTTGGTAAAGTATCAGAAAGTATTAATTTCAAAAAACCCTAATAGCACTATAACCAATATGTATCCTTATACTTACACCTCTGATATTTACACGCTTTTGTAAAAAAAATTTTTTTATAATATTGAAGGTATTAAATAATTCCCCACTATTGAGAATCTGGTCGGAGCCTTACCCTCTTCCAGTCCTCTGGTGATTGAACACGCACTAGATCTGATGGTACCAACTCTCGTAACATCCGCCTGTGAAAAAACAACCAACACACAAAATCAAAGACTGACGACTGCTAAACAATGCAAAACCTAAAACTCAATATGATTGAAGAACATAACTTAAGAAATACAGATTAGAAAAAAAAGGATTTTAACGGTATCACTGACCCTGCAACACAATATGACTTCACTTCACTGAACATCCACTAGTGGACATTGGATTGGATTTTCCTTCATATTGAAATCAAGTGTGTTAATAGTGTTTGCATACAAAAATGTAGTTTAAGTTTGAAATTCAGTGCAAACCTATCAAAATTCATGAAGTGACTGTAATGCTATATAAATATTCATTCTTTATTTACTTCATAGTCATACTTGGATGTCTGATCTGAAGTTTTAGTATAAAAATGTCTTGATGCTGTCCAGGGCAAGATTCTAGTGGGCATGCAAGTCCATGCCATTCCAATTGTTCTCTTACCCCTTTGCCACTTTGAAGCCAATACATCAAAGCACTGTGCTTCAATGAAGGAATGATACAATGTTCGAAGCAAACAATTCTGAAACAGACTGGCTGCTTTTATCTATGACAATTAACTCATGTACCCCTGAAATATAACAATGAACTATTCCTACCTTTGAATTGGAAAAGTTCAAATGTGTCTTAACTCTTTAGGGGTAAATGAGTTAAAGGTTCGGTGTCCAGAACTTTGGAGTGTTACTTACGGGATGTTGGCCAGACTACTCTTGTTGTCGCCACATTTGACCCTGTATATAAGCGCGGCCATCTGAGCAGCCTCGTCTTTACTACATTTGTGGTAGCCTCTTAGTAATTTAGGTAGCTCCTAGAAATAAAAAAACAAAAAACATAAAAAATCCCATTACTTATTGAAATCATTCATCTAAAAACAATAAAAATGAAAATTTACTTCAAAATATAATTTTTTTTAAATATTTTAAAAATGCATAAAATTATATTTCATTACTTAAATCAGAATGAAACTTGTTATTCCTGGTGATCTTGCCTTACCTGATAAGTGAAATAAAAATTTATGACAACATATTTTCTGTTGACAGTAAAATAACAGGCAATCACCTTACCTGGTGACAGTCAAATATATATATCAATGACAACACCTTTCTTGGTGGTAGAGTATTATTAGATGATGACTGTATTTTTTATGGAGGTAGTGAATTGTTCTGTCTTTTCGTATTGCAGAGTTTTCTGCTCTTATGAGCAGGTATTGATTGCTACATCATTTGTTTGTGAGAGTAACTTCATAAATTTTGAGAAAACGACGTAATTTTCTCACACAAACTATTGAAATAATAATCAAGAGCAGATAGCTCTACAAAATGAAGATATACAGAACTTGTTCGTAGTAAATTGAAATTTTAGGTGACAATATGCTGTGTACCTGGTGGTAATGGAATATCCGGTCAGCCTGGATGTCACGGCCCGGCATCGTGTTACTCCACAACTTCTTCATGAAGAACACCTGGTATGTGAACTGGGGTACAGTACCTGGAGGTATAACATTGGATGTTAGCAGATTAAGGATGTTGACTGCAGGGTGTTGATGAGGATGGATGGGCACAGACATGAAATGGGGGCATTGCTGAGGATTAGAGGCATTGAAGAAGAATGGGGAATGGGTGCATTCAGACGAGGTGTATTTATATAGAATGGGGGCACTGAAAAGGATTGGGGGCATTGACGAGGATTGGAGAGTGTTGAAAAGGATTGGGGGCACTGATGAGGACTGAGGGCATTGATAAGGATCGAGGGCACTGCTGAACTGGGGGTTAGGGGGTATTGATGAGGATGAAGGGGATCCCTGGAGAAATTATACAACTGAGAATATTCATGAGAAATACCCCTAAACCAAATACTAGTACCACCACTTGAATTCTAAATTTGAAAAATATTTCCCCTGGTTTTTCTCCTCTCTTTGTCTCAATTAAAAAAAGGGAGATAAAGGACTAGAGGCACTAAAAGTTATTTACAGCCTCATTGGGGATTGTGAATAAGTTGTTTTATTTGAAATCGGGAATAAGTGAAGTATGCAAACATAAAATTTTAAATACATGCGACAACTGGTTTAGAAGATATGGCATTACAAAGAGATACATAAACCTACATTTTCCTAGGAAAATGGGTGAATATTGTCTCTTTTGTGCTATTTGTTTGAAATGATGCCATTTTGAAGGAAATTAACTTTACACTCTTCAAGTTTTGAAAGCCTCTGCATACAACAAACAAACAAAATATTTCACATACGTTTTTTTTTTTTTTTTTTTTTCGTAGTTCAACCTTTATATCGTCGAAACTAAAGTACAAAACGAACAAAGAATTTACACGGACATCCTTCAGCAGTGATTACCGCCATACAAGTTTTAGTCTAATTCACGATCTCAATTTGAAAATCATCGGCTTATTTTGATACATTGTACTAAATCATTCTTTAATAAATATTACTTTAACTAATTTGAAAATCAATTAATTTTTTTTTTTTTTATTTTTTTTTTTTTTATTTTCTGAGAAGTTATACATAAGTACATAAAATATGTAAAACAACATACACACTCGCTCACACACATA
>JAULCA010439507.1:0-10796 GCA_032360845.1 Crassadoma gigantea | reverse complement strand
TCTAATTACCAAACAAAAACTATACGATCACGAAACGGAGTGACAACGGATGCACGCCCTCTCCGGACGCTCGTACATAGTCATATATTGATGCAAACCATTGTAGATTTTTGCTAAAACATGTGAAGGAAAACGCCACAATATGTAATGATCCTGGTCAGCCCCGGTTCCAGTGAGGGCCGCTCAGCTGTTAGATAGTTGTGGACGAACTTGTGTAGAACCGAGACCCGGGAGCGGGTTCGTGTGTCAATTCGGGATGTAAGTGTGTGCAGAAGTGTTTTCATCTGTACATAACTCATCTTGTTAATAATAAACTTGTTGGATTTATTCTAGAGTCCATTATCCCTTCTCTAGCCGACATATTTCTATAGTTGTAACCTACCGAACCTGGATTCACAACTAGGGCGATGTGGGACTAAGGGACACACTAAATTCCGGAGAAAGTGTGTGATTTGCCCGGAGCCCCGACTTGTCCTATTACAATTGTACTGATACGTAACGGTGTGCCATTGGTATTTATTATTGTAAAACACGTTCTATAGGCAGGCAAACGATTGAATATTATTAACAAGTCAGATTCCTTTGCCAAGTTGTTTAAGACAGCTTCTTATTTTTCTCTTTTCTTTCTTTCGAAATTCAAATTTCTGCTCATGTAAATAATTTGTTAAAAGTAAACCGTTTAGCAGACCTTGGATACCCTTGTGACGAAGCAATTTGGATACAAGTCATCTTACAGCATACCAGTTATATTATTTATACCATATACAGACCTGAAAATTTAGTCTTACCATTCTGGGAAAATCTGCGCGCATCTGTATTTAATGCTTTCGACATTTCACCAAATTTTATCATTACTGGGGATTTTAATGTAGGCTTGTTAACTGTTGCAACAAACAATGTTTTTAGACATCATTAGTTCTTTTAGTTTATCAAATGTAATACTGGAACCTACACGTATAGGTCAGACTAGATCTAGCTTACTCGATCCAATTTTCTTAAGCGATTCTTTATCCTGTATCAACTCCTCCGTCATAAAAGTAGATAGAACAGTCAGTGATCACCAAGGTTGTATTGTAAGTATGGAACTGCCATGCGCTTAAACGTCAGTTCTGGTTGATAAAAGAGCCGATTTTGTAACTTTAAATAATCTGATATCACAGACGACTGGAACGGGTTTTTTCGAACGATGAATCAGTGGATATTGCTTGTGAAACTTTTACATATGTATTTATAGAATTTGCTACAATGTATATAACTACTAAGGAAGTTATAAACAGGCCTAATGACAAACATTGGATGACTTCGGAAATAAGAAAAAAAATGAAATCGGGATAGGTTGCATAAAATTGCTAGGAAATCAAACCGTCTTCATGACACCCAAAGGTTTAAAAGTCAGAGTAATAAGGTAAATACTATGAAAAAATAAAGTCGTTTAATTTTTTATGAAAATGTTCATGGCATCATTGATAATTATTTTTTGTCTGATCCCAAAGCATATTTGAGAGTAATTAAACGATTGATGAAATCTAGTGGTACATCACAGACTATACCAACTCTAGAAGATCCTGAAACTGAAAATGTCATTGGTAGTGATGAAGGTAAGTCCATAAACAAATAAAACTTTTGATTAATTAAGAGTAAATTACACTGAAATTATTGATGTCCTACAAATACTGAAACTCGGCAAAGCGTAAAGCCAGGATAAAATAAGTCATTGTATGTTAAAGAATGTTTGTCATACTATTTGTAAACCTCTTAAGTTACTATTTAATCATTCACAGTCTGCTGGTGTTTATCCTAAACTATGGAAACTTGCAAAAGTTATACCATTATTCAAAAAAGGTGATAGACATTCTTCTCCAAATTACCGACCAATTTCTCTCTTGTCTACTGTTGGTAAGGTTTTCGAACGGGTTACCTTCAAACATATCTATAACCATGTTTTTGAAAATTTGTTGTTTTATAAATATCAATCTGGTTTTCTGCCAGGACACTCAACAGTATACCAATTAATTGAAATGTATCATAACATATGTGTATCGCTTGAAGAAAAAAACATACATGTATTGTTTTTTGTGATATTTCAAATGCTTTTGATAGAGTTTGGCATACTGGCTTGTACATAAAGTTCAAATCCTATGGAATAGGCGGAGTGATATTGGTCTGGTTAAAGGATTACTTACATCAAGGGCAGCAAAAAGTATGCGTAAATGAGTCGTTTTCGAAATTAGGTTCTATTGATGCGGGGGTTCCCCAAGGTTCTATCTTAGGTCCTCTATTATCTTTTATTTATATAAACGATATAGCTAATGATTTTCAGCATCTCGTCTTTTTGCAGACGACACATCACTTCAATGCTCTTCTTCTTCTACTTCCTGTCTTGAAATTCAAACTATTCTAAATAAAGACATTGAATCTTTAAACTCGTGGGCTAAAACTTGGCTGGTAACATTTATTCCGGACAAAACAGATGCACTTTTTATCTCAAATAGAAATGATGTAGATGCATTATTAGAATTATAATTTGACGGGAACATTTTAGACTTTACAGATTGTCAAAAGCATTTGGGAGGTACTCTCAGCTCTCGTGCGAAATGGGGGGATCATGTAGAAGTAGTGGATTCTTCAGTTATGAAAAAAAATGAATGTCATAAGAAAACTAAAATTTCTTTTAAAAGAGAGGCCCTAGAAATGATTATAGAATTCCATCTTTCAGATTATAAACAAACTCTACTCTTTTACCGTCAACTCTTCGCTGTTGGAATACCCTCGATAACTCTAATAGGTCATCAGCTTCATTGAATATCTTTAAAAATTCTCTAAAACCCGACGAAATGTATTTCCTCTTCTTATTTTAGTAATGGTGACCGTAGGTTAAATGTTATTTACACTAAACTGAGACACCGTTGCAGTTCTTTAAACTATGACTTTTTCCGTGTGAACCTTGTGGATACCCCTGGTTGTACTTGTGGGCATATTTGTGAAAATGTGTATCACTATTTCTTTCAATGTCGACGTTTTAGTATTGAAAGAAACATCCTTTTGAAGCGAGTTAGTTATTTAAATCTAGAGGTACCATGTGATTTAGATTTGCTTTTATTTGGTTATGAAGACTTGTCGCTTGACACAAATGTGGAAGTTTCTTTTATATGTTCATAATTTCATTAAATCTAGCAAGAGACTCTAAAAGAAATTGTTCAATGCTATTGAATTTATTTGTTTCAATTTCATAATCTGATGTCATTGTGATAGTGTGCTTAATATAAATTAAATTACTTATTCAACTGCTAAGAAAACATTGTTGGCCCAGCTGGTATTATTAAGATGAAAGACTGTGGAAAAGAAGAAGATCTGCGTGGTTACGGAAGAGGAAAGTTTTTTTCAGGATTGAGATGAACAATTTGTAATGCTTAATGAATGTGTTTATAATCCAACTGGGTCAACATTGTTATAAGTTTTGTTATAAGAGTGATAAGTCTGCTATATCACATTATTATAATTTCGTTAACTGAATCTATAGTTTTAATTATGAAATAATTCAGATCTCTGTCTCTCTTGAAATTAATTTGGGTTTATTAGAAATTGCAGTACATTTATATTTTATAAAGTATAATGGGAAGGGCGTTTATAAATTGCATAATCCTGTTGTAATCATATTGCAATAACATATGTTTAAACTAAACTTGTTATATTGTTGTTTAAATTTAGCGAGTGTGAAGCTGATTGTAAACCGACCGGAATTAAGTTGCCGATGAGAATATAATTTAAAGCTAGTCCTTGAAAAAGAGATTGTGTGTCTATTTATAAATCATAGGAATATTGTTGATATTCAAATATTATCTACAAGTTAAATTAATGAAGAAATTTTTTAAGATTTATTATGATAGTAATAATCATTAGAACTGTATTTCTTGCCTTATCAAGCCATGTTTGTGTAACATTTCGCATGTCGTCTGCAACTCTTGCGAGACAAATTGAGACCGAAAGTGTTTGTCCTTTTTAAGAGTTTTGAATTTTAGCTTTAATCACTTTTAATTATATTAATAAGAATAAGGACAGAGAGGACACATGTTGGGAAATTGTAACTTTGTAAATAACAGATTTTTAATTCAAGAGGGTAGGGATTTTTTGTGATAGTTGATGTGAGAAGCGATTTGATTGGTTGAGATAGATCATGTAATTATGTGAGAAAGGTATAAAAGGGAGCGCGAAAGACGTTCATGTCAGACAAACTTGTAGCTTTGGCCACGATTATATAATACTCCTAAACATCCACTACTGTAGCAACTCTTTATGAAAGTGAGAAATATTCTACATTTAGGTATGTAAGCAGTTGATATATATTAAACAATTGTTTTTAAAATCAAATTCTACTTACCAGATGAATGAAATAATCTTCTTACCCAACCTAACTTAAGAGAATCAATAAAAAGATCATCAATCATCTTTACGACCCCATCAATATTTTTTTAATAACAACATCAATTTTGATCTTATGACATTTACCATTCCAAAAGAAATAGAAAATAAAGATTTTAACACTGTAATTTATTTTCCCGGAAGGTTAGGCAAAGCAATTAACAGATTACTAAGTTTTGAAATCAACAATGATTTATTCACATTTATCTGACCTAATGGAGTCAAGCTTCTTCTTATCCATGTATTGATAAGGGCTTTCTTTGAGTTTTACATTTTTTCATCAAAGTTCATTTTAAGAATTTAATCCAAGTCAACATAAAAATATATCCCTAAGAAAGTGAACTGATGTCTTCCCCACTGCAGATTTACATATGGCATAAAAGTCTCTTCACTTTATTTCCTACTCCCTATCCTTATCACCTGTGTTTTGCTTGTAATAAATTTTAGTATTATTCTTAGTATGGTATACAAAGCACGAGATTACCTTATAAGTAGTTGAGAACAGACTTATTATCATACAAACCCTAATGTTCATCCAAATAAATAATTGTAAAGTTCTTAATCAAATCAATATTACAGGCTGATACATACTTAAAGTTGATACATAGTCGAATATGTGATATATTAAGAACAGTACTTAACGCTATGCAGCACAATACGTTTTAAGGTTGATACCATGATTAGACAAGTCAATCTGCCGAAATATTACTATTTGATATTTTTTCTTTCGCAATAATAAAAACCAATTTTAGAACAAAGAAGGGAAGAGATTCGTCAGTTTGCTATGAATTATATCTGCACTGAGCCTGTTGGATTATGATAGTTTTGGCGATCTTTGTTGTAGTTCTGTCGGTTTTTCATTACTGCTGATGTTCTCACCCCCTCAGTTATACTTGGGAGATAGATTCTACACCCCAAAATTGGTCAAATAAATGATATAGATCTGTTTTTTATCCCAAAGAACATGAAAAATATTCTCCTTTTGGTTGATTCTCTTCAACATATTTTTCCTTTATGATATATATGTATATGACTGTGAAAAATAAATATATTCTGTTGCAATTATATTTATGCTAAACTGTAGATTTACTATAACCTTTGTGGTAAAGATAGTGTCATGTCACTAGAACAGTTTTAATTATTCATTTGACAGTTTTCAATATGATCTTTAATTTTGCAAAATGTCCCTTTGTAAATGAAAAGTAATTCCATTTTCATTTTCAACATTGTTTTCCTTGTGAAAAGTTAGATTTCTTCAAATCAAAAGAAATCATTTTGAATTATAAATTTGCTATTAAAAAAGACATATTGCAGAGAAAAATAATACATGGTACATTCAATCCCATACGTTGGTACTGGTCACATTTCAAAGGGGCGTATCAGAGAGCAATTTTTCTAAACGTATTATTTTTTAATCTTCTGCTGGATAATCAAACTTAAATTTAAATAAAAACAGTGACATTTTTTCCTGCACCTTGATATTTGGCTTATTATTACGTAGCTATTTCAATACTGTTGTTATTCAGGCTTTCAACTTAGTATCAATTCATAAATATTTTGATTATTAACAGAAAACAAACTTGTTTTGTTAATTGTAAACAAAGGACTTGTTGCGATAACGAAAGTGAGAAACCTCAATACAAAGTCGTGAGTATCGAATTTGTACTTTTGCCCTACAAAACTATAAACTGTAGAAATGTGTATTTTTTTAGATTTTGCACTTAAGAGAGCGGTCTGGCTATCGTAAAGTTAAGACATTTTTTCTCTTAAGATTCTCGTAAGAATTTGGCTGATCTTCAGATCTTTTTTGTGTAAATGCTCACTAGTCTTAACCATTGTCTGGCGGCATCTACCTCAGAATCTATTAGTTTCATAAAATCCATCTACCAATTGATGACAGGGATCAATAATTTTTATCTTTATTTCAGGAGAGTCTTTTAATGATATTGACTATATTGAATACATGTATTAGTATTTTACACATGCAATGAGTTATCTATTTACTTTTAAAAGCATATTTGATATGGTTCCCGCAGATACTTAACAGGTAACAAAAGAAGTGAATCAAACCATATTGACTATAATAACATGCTAGATATGTTTTTTTCATCCAAAAGCTCCAAAGGAATCCGAAGGGAGAAGTGCTTGTTTTAGGTTTTAGCCTCGCAAAAACAAAGATCGTCTAAGGACAATGTTAATGGAGACAGTATAATCTCAGTGCCAAATCAATAATATTGATTTAAAAGCATGACACTTTTAGACGGGGACATTAGTTTCATAGAGGGCTAACTAAAAGTACTTTCGGATAAACGTACGACCAAAAGGTTGCACAGAGACTACTGGTCATTTTTACACATTTTGCCTGCAAGAGCACAGACAAAAGCGATTGTGCAGGATCGCTTTTATGATCATAAAATGTGATGTAGCAGGTAACTGATTTATATACCTGAACACCTGCAAGATACTCGTTTGGGATAATCGATTGAGTCACATGCTTTAATTAGGTATATCTAATTCAAAAAATTAAAGCATTACACTTTTTTTTTATATTTCAAATCACCAACACAGTATAAAAGTATGTCACTTAACGAAATGTCTCGTAGTCAATAATGGTTTTTTAAGATTTCACAAGTTTTACACTATTTTCACTTATAAACATATTTACATTTTAATGCTTAATTAAACCTACTCATCTCAATACATATTAGATTTTTGATATTAGATTAAATAACGACTGCAAACTTACCTGCATTCTTGTGTGAACATTGTGAAAAGATAATGTACAGATACAACGTACTGACAGGCTGTGTCTATCTATTACACGGTCAAGTCTACGTAATTTTCCAGTAACTCACAAACTTCCGAGAATTAAGGCTTACGTCATGTATACACATAAAGTGGAGCTAAAAATAACGGATTTCAGAAAGTAATTTAGCTTCAAATTATAATAATTTATATTGATGTAAGACTATTGTACACATGTTTTTTTCATTTTTTTACTGGTTACATCTCTCATCAAAATATAACATTGATTTTACAAAAAAATATAAAACTAGTTATATCAACGTATATTTACCACCCAGGGCGGGAGGTCTTAATGTAGGAGGAAGCAATTCTCATTAAACACACTGTATCCGCACATGTACATGTTATATATCTCATTTTATTCATCTTATGTCTTTATGAATATATATGTGTGTGGTGATATACACACTTCATCTTTCAATGTTAACGCTACATTTCTCAACGTGAACAATATTTTATTGATTTTGCGCATATTATCTCCCATCATATACAATAATCTCTTACTGTACACACTCCGTCTTTTTAGCGAGGTTTCCTTTAAGTGACATCATACAAAGTGTATACTTTTTAATTCAATATGTGCAAAGAATACATTGAAAGGGGAGAACAAAATGTAGTCTTTCGAATTGGTCGAAAAAGTGTTAAGGAAACGAAAGTAAATCTTGTCAGAAAGAATCTTGCTATAGTTGCATCCACGTAAAACGTGATGAACATACAGATTAATCTGATCCCATGGGTACAGATGTCTCTTCTATCTATATCAATAAAAATCCAAGAGCAAACAGGAGCAAAAAATGAATCGAGGAAAGATTTAGATAAAGACCCTTCAAAAAAAAGTACACCGCCAAAACTGGCCTAACTATCTTGATATTATGCAATTTGACATAGTTCAACCCAAATGTGTTGCCAAATTAACTGGTAATGTGGAATGTTGACAACCTCTGAGTCGCATACATATAACCAAGAATATTCGGTCTTGAGACCTATTATTGCGACAAACACAATATAAAATTATACTATCCCCATGTAAGAACGGTAATTAAGTAGGTATTCATAATGTAGCTTTGAATCTCAGATTTCTAAGTGACCGGAAATCCCCTACTTACAGAGGTTCCAAAGACATCATACTTCACAGTTGCAAAGCAAATCATGTTTTGAAGTGTATGCTTACAGGGGGTCGGGTGTCCGAGGCGCGTAGTAGTGCCGGAGAAGGCTGGGGTACGGGGGTATGGCTGGGAAAATAATTCTGCTAGGCCTTGGAAGCAATCTATCCTATTCTGATTATGAAATTGTAAAAAGAAAAACCTTTGAGACTTTTTAAAATGTATAGACTGACATAACGACACTTATTTATCGGACTAAAACTTTTAAGCAGAATTATTTTTATTTTTTCCTTTTTATGATCGGAAAAAAAATTAAAAACATATAAGGAAAACAAATTTTGTATACATGAGCATATATGCATAGATGTATGCTACGCCACTGCTTTAAATAGTAACGACAAGTAATCTGTTGTAGCAGACTACAGGCGTCATAATATTAAATAATTATGTGATAAAGGACGGAATATAACGTATAATGCAATAACAAAATATAGAGAAAATGGCTTGTCAGTGATTAAAAGTTGAGAGATATATTTGATGAAAGCATGGATTTGAGTTTACTGTTATTCTAAGTAATTAAAAAAGATAACATCTTAAATAGGTTAAACCATTTTGTGATTTAAAGCGTTGACCCATAGCTACACATATATGGAGCCGTGGCAGATGACCACACGGGTACTTTCATGTGATTGTAAAAGTTCCCTTTTAGACTTTAGGTTATCAAATAACAAGTAAAATACATTATATAACTGGTAAATAACGGTAATTACTATAATTCATCACTAATATCGTGTATATTCTTAACACCATATTAAAACCTCAACTAATATAAGAAAAAATATTAGAACTCCCACTTTAATTCTCTTTATATATAAAGGTGAATTATGACTGTTGATCTAAATAACGTAAAATGTGATAGATGGACTCATATACCAAAGGAAGGGGTGAATATGTCAAGTATAAACAAGAAATCAGTAAATATAAGGAAATCATTAATGTCTGAATATTAAAATACATATTTACGAATCCAAAAGTAAGGTTATGCCTTTATTTTACTGTGGGAGCAAATCGACACGCGCAAGCTTACACTTAATTTAGATTTATTACAGAAAAACCATTTCTTTTTCTCAGCAAATTCATTTCTTTATCAATTCAGCACATTTCCAATTGATTGCAAATTATCTACATATTTAGGCACTAAAACGTTGATGCATTGATGCATGTATGACTAACGTTATTATTACATATTGTAACTTTTCTACACATATTTACACTGTAAATATTAATTGATGAGAATTAAAAAGAAATATCGTGTGTGATAGCTTATTTACTTCTCACCTCTGTTATTGTCTTAAACAGAAGTTACATAGATGATAACAGGCTGTGTCTGTCTATTAAACGGTCAAGTCTACGTATTTTTCCAGTAACTCACAAACTTCCGAGAATTAAGGCTTACATCACGTACACACATGAAGTGGATCTAAAAATAACGGATTTCAGAAAGTAATTTAGCTTCAAATTATAATAATTTATATTGATGTAAGACTATTGTACACATGTTTTTTCATTTTTTTACTGGTTACATCTCTCATCAAAATATAACATGGATTTTACAAATAATATAAAACAAGTTATATGAACTTTTATTAACCACCAATGGGGAAGGGGGTTAATGTAGAAGAAAGCCATTCTCATTAAACACACTGTATCCGCACATGTACATGTTATATATATCATTTTATTCATCTTATGTCTTTATAGATATATATATATATCTGTATTAATATACCCACTTCATCTCAATATTGTAATACAATATTTGTAAAGAATACTTTGTAAGGGCAGAACAAATTGTAGTCTTTCGAATTAGTCGAGGAACTGTAATGGAAAACGAAAGTAGATCTCGTCAGAAAGAATCTTGCTATAGTTACATTCACGTAAAACGTGATGAACATACAGATTAATCTGATCCCATGGGTACAGATGTCTCTTCTATCTATATCAATAAAAATCTAAGAGCAAACAGGAGCTAAAATTGAATCTAGGAAAGATTTAGATAAAGACCCTTAAAAAAGTACACCGCCAAAACTGACCTATCTAACTTGATTTTGTGCAATATGACATGGTTCAACCCACATGTGTTGCCAAATTAACTACATATTTAGGCACTAAAACGTTGATGCATTGATGCATGTATGACTAACGTTATTATTACATATTGTAACTTTTCTACACATATTTACATTGTAAATTTTAATTAATGAGAATAAGAAATATCGTGTGTGATAGCTTAGTTACTTATCTCCTTTGTTGTTGTTTTAAACAGAAGTTACATAGATTATATCAAAGGTTACAAGCTGAAACTCCGTCCCTCCCCTTTTCCATGAACTGGGATAACTGTGATTTACTTTCGCTTTGTAAACAGGAAAGTGCGCTGTCATGCATGCAGTCAAGTCATCCACTTACACC
>JAULCA010439463.1:0-10797 GCA_032360845.1 Crassadoma gigantea | reverse complement strand
TGCCAGGGTCAGCGATGAAACTACATACTGTTAGATGCAACAAAATGAATGTGTTCTTTAACAAACTTTAGTTTGAATGGGAGCAAGGGGATTTGTATCGTTTGCGATGCCTTGTTTACAAACTGAAACTGTGGTTGTAACCATAAGTGGCAGTAAATAAAGTTCATATAATGTTTTATTGGTATATAAGCATCTTTAAATCAATATTTTCAATTTAAAAATACTTCTCTGCACAGCATGCTAATTTCTTGTGACTTTTTCCTTCAAGTACGTGTCCTGATTTGGGTACTGTCCCAATTTGGGTACTGTGAGGGTATCTCACTGTCTGTGGAAGTAAGTCGCTGTCTCAAACATTTCTGTAAGCCAGTATTTTGTCAAAAAAGGATTTTACACATTTTTACACTTTTTTTAATATTAATGAGGTAGACGTCAGCTGCGTGCTGAGACCCGTGGTGTGATTGGTTGGAAGTATAGCATTGTTTTCCCTAAACCAATCCCACCACGGGTCTCAGCGCCCAGCTGACGTCAGTAATATTAAAAAAGTGGCAGCCTGACTGCGAAAAACTTATAAACGTGTTTTTTGGAGGAAACAGAGATCATGTCCACGCAAGGAGAATACATTTGGCATGCATATAGGAAGTTTGAGAGAAAAAAATTTTCCAACAGTACCAAGCATTTTTTTTCCTACAACAAACAGAAATGTAATTTTTGATGCAAGAAAGTTAGGTGGGGTCGATTTTTGGACATCAAGTTCTTTTCACCCTTCTCCTGTCTATGATCATTGGAGGTGGCGTTTTTATCGAAAATCAATCTAAACCCCCCAAACATGTAGAATTACTCTAACCACCTTACTTAGGTCCAAATATAGCTGTAATAAATTATCAGGTCCCTGTGGAGTCTCCCTCTATAATAACAAGGTTTAGCAAGTACAATATGATCGGTTGTTTTGTAGATATACCTGTTGTTACTATACCCCAAAACACCTACAGTATTCTCACCGGTGGCTCCGTCGTTATCGACTGTACCGTAACTGCTGTCCCAGCACACACATCTGTCACATGGCGCAAAACTTTGACGGATGGCACCACATCAATCCTCCAGATTGACGGAATCAACTACAGTGGTGCTTCGGTAAACAGTCCATCTCTGAGCGTAAACAACGCCGACAGCAGCGACGCAGGTTTCTATGTATGTACAGCGACCAATAGCATTGGAACGGGAACCAGCAACCAGGCTTATCTCTCCGTGACCGGAGGTATGTACAATGTCACTTAGTTTGTTCACTTGGCTACTATAGATTTAAGTTAAGCTTTATGCTAGACTATAATAGTTGGGTCCCCATGTCGCTTTTTAACAGATTCTAATCAAGGAATGTACTTCAGAGTCCTTAGGTCACCGCTAAGGTCACTATTGCTATTTTGTCATTGGATTCATTGTTTCATCAGTCTGCTGACTCCAGACACAGGGGCACGTTCAGACATATCTTCTAGTTCATGTACGTAGTTACAAATCTTTTAGCAAGATTTACTATTATCTTAACTCTATGTACTGTTCTAACCTAACTAAAGGTCAAAAACTGCCAAAAATGAACTTACAGAATATATATATTAGACAAAATATTTGAATTTGAATGAAAGCATGTAAAAATCATTTCTTTAAGCTCTTACCTGTATTTCCTAATCAGGATAACTGTTCCTTTGTGATATTTCAGGCATATGTGTAAGGTGTCCTGCATTTTCCTAAATAATCTACTAAGAAACCCTGAATCTTAAAATGGCGTCAGGGTGTAAAACTGTCAAATACTGTCAAAATGGTTTACTTGTAGGACTTTAAAGCATACAATTATATTTAAGGCCTCAGGAATTCTCTAACAGCTAAACCATTAAAAGCATTTATTAAGATTAGATAAAAGAAGTAGTTGCTTGAATCTAAGGTTCTATTTTAAACCCATAAAACTGGTAAAGTTAGATTCTCAACATGTACTTAGCACAGAGTTAAAGAAATATTAACTATTTGTTCCCATAACTTTTAACAAAACATTTCACTGTTTTGGTAGTCGTATATTGACGTAATTCTGGTATAAAGATGAGATTGATGTTGAGTGTTGTTTCTTCCCCTCAGCCCCACCGACAGCCACTGTTGCTCAGACAGCCTACACCATCATCACAGGCGCGTCGGTCACACTGCAGTGTTCCGTATTTGGAACCCCAGCTGTTAACGGTGTCACCTGGACAAGAACTAACAGTAACGGAGTGAGCAACACGATCAGCATCAACAGTCAGAAGTATGCTGGCTCCACAGTCAACAACCCGTCACTGACTATCTTCAACGTGGACAGCAATGATCAAGGCACCTATGTCTGTACAGCCACCAATGCGCTAGGATCTGGCCAGAGTCAAACTGTGTCACTCTCCATTACTGGAAGTATGACTTTTATATTTGTTTTTATGCATATATATTCCTTGTGACTAGTATACCTTTAATATTATTAACAGGTATTTGCAGGATGAAAGGTTTATATATTTAAAATACAGTTTTGTATCCAAAATATCATCTAATCCTTCACTCATCTTGTTAGGTTTTTACTTTAGATTTGAAAATCTTTTTTCTAACATTTTAAGAACAGAGAATTGCACAAAAGAGTTCCTTCTAAATCAGTTGCATAACTATCAAACACATAAAATCTGAATTACAGTAACCAGTAATTACAGTAACCTTACGTGACCTTGACCTTCAGATCCACCCACGGTGACAGTGAGTCAGACCCAGTACACGGCCATCACTGGATCCTCTGTGACACTGCAGTGTTCTGTGACGGCTGTCCCAGCAGCTACCAGTGTCTACTGGGAGAGAACATCAAACGGGTTCACTAACCAGCTGACCATCGACCAGGTACAGTACGGAGGCTCAACCATCAACTCACCATCCCTCATTATCTACAATGCCAACAGTGCTGACAATGGAGTGTACATCTGCAAAGCCACCAATAGTATCGGCACCGGCCAGAGTCAAGGAGTTACAGTAACCTTTACTGGGTGTAAGTACAACTAATTAGAGAAAAGTTGTCACAGTAACAATTACTGGGTATAAGTACAACCAATTGGAGTAAGTTTGTCACAGTAACCATTACTGGGTATAAGTACAACCAATTGGAGTAAGTTTGTCACAGTAACCATTACTGGGTATAAGTACAACTTACAGCTGACAGTGCAAGTTAAAGTTTGGTCCTTGCTTGGTGAGGATTCTAGGTTTCGTGGGGTATAAAAAGCGTATTACCTGTCGAACCGTTATCATTTGTTCAATGTGTGCGCAAGGTGACACTACTATACTATATATTCACAGTGTATATATGTATATATATATATATAACACTTCCACGATTTATACCGATATTTTGTATCAGATCAGTTGAATCAAATTAAAATGGAACACATCAACGTAAGCATTTATCTAAGATAATTATGAATAGTTCAAATCCCCCCCACCCCCCACACCAGGAAAAAGTTGGCCCTGAAAGAAGGAGACATCGGACAAACGCTAATCCTGGCTACCTTTTAGATATCCATTAGTTATAACCTCCTGTGTGAAAACAATACTATGTACTTTCATTCCATGAGAATGTTCCATCGTTGTGTAATAAGTCAAAACGAATACAGCAGTATTTTTGCAACTTTTGAACCCGACATAAGGTCATATATATTGATAATTACTTCTTAATCTTACATAATCGATCGTCAATCACAAGCGGTGACATCCGAGTCGATACAATTTCTACAATTCTAATAATAAATCTGAAAAATTTGGATTGAACTCAGAGATGATGATTAATAAAGAGTTTATGAGGAGACAACCAATGCAAATTCCTGTTTAGTTAATGTCTGAATTTTGAACAACCATTGCTCTTAATCGATGGCTACTGTATGGTTACTTGCTTGTTATGAGAAAACTGACTATGATTACTAGTGATTATACTGTGGATTACTTGTGATTTCCTTGAATGATTATTTCATGACAATAAATCACTTCCGATTAATTATGAGAGGTTTAACAACCTTATGCGTACGTGTGAGTTACACATACACATACAACTATATTTTATGATTACATAAATGACCGTCCACGTGTACCTGTAGCATGTATAACTGTGACTTTTAAAACTTTCTACCGTAATATGAAAAGGCAAAACCTTAAAAGAGCGTTACTTTTGTTGATCTTTGATATTTACTTATTTAGAATGTGAAGATACTTTTGTCAGAATGAAATAAGAACACCAGCTCAATGCGCTTTTAAGACCGATATAACAGTTAGGGGAGACAGGGGCAAGTTCGGCCTCTTTTCATTAAGTTCGTTCTGTGAGGTATGGCAGCACATCCGTTTTTTTCAAGAACGATTTAACTTTTCCTGTCAGAAGATCTTGTTATTTTTATTCTTATCATTGCTAGTTCCTGTGGTTGGAATCGGCTTTATGATGTCATCATGAAGCATGCAACGTCAGATTTTCCCGCCAATTTTACGACTTTGTATGTGTTGCATGGGACGAACCTGTCCGGGCCCAAATTAATATTTCAATAAATTTCTATAGGACATAAATATGAACTACCTGGTCGCCGACGATCGACCATGTCCAGTTTTGCTACATTCATCCCTCCTTCATCAAAGTCTTCGATTCCGAAGATACACCAAACCCTATACCACCTTCCATGGGTATAAGTAGAAGGAGAAAGCAGCCAGACTTGGGTTTGAACCTGGGAAACTCCAAACTCTAGGTGATTGGTCTAGCAATTGAGCTACATGTACCTGGTTTCCGACGGTCGATCCAGTCCAGTTTTGATACATTCCAATTTTGGGTAACCTTTGGCGTGTTCCCAATGCTTGAAATAAGGTTGGCAAGATCGGCAATTTTGTGACAGGAGAACAAGAAAATGTAACGGCCAGACTGGGGTTCGAACGGTATATTTATCGAAAGTCTATCTAAAACCCTAAAACAAATAAAATTACTCTAAACACCTTAATTAGTTTAGGTCCAAACATAATGGTAAAATCATCATGTCCCTATTGGGTTGATAACTGTTTTGGTATTTTCTAAACGGGGAGCATAAAAGTGGACCAAGTTTTTGTACCCTTACGCTGCAGTTTTCATCGTTTGGTACAATACATTTACAAAGGAGACTTATCTTATGTTAAACAGTTCTTCCTATGTTCCGATGGTATTGCATGCAATGTTCAGTTATTTCTCTAAACTTTGTAAAGCTCTTTTGGCAGTAACTGTACTCGAAATTATCCACCTGTGTGAGGAAAAAAACGTGTTTTCCATCAACAGACCAACTGTAAAAATCCAATAAACCATACAGTAATATAAAGCAGCAATTGCTATTAACAATTACAGTGTTGTCGTTATTATCCATATAGTAGCATGTACAAAGGTGCCATTTACAATCATTGTTTATATTATGTTTAAAAACACAAATGCTTTCGTTAATGTGTGTTTTGAATTTGCAAAATATTGAATTAAGAAAAAATACATAAACCATGTGTCAAAGGAGATCTGTGAGTTATTTATTGACATATTCTGTGAGATTGTCGATCTCGGGCCTTGATAACTGCACTGATTTGATATGTTGTAATGTGCTTTTATGCTTCATTTCTGGAATATTTCAAGTTCGTACCTGAGGGCAATTGCTATTTCAGGAACCCATGCAGTGCTGTTCGACCACTGTGGTTTCGAGTAATTTTACACATTTGGGGGGTTTAAATCGATTTTCGTTAAAAATACCACCCCAAATAATCATCCCCCCCCCCCCACACACACACACACACACACACCAATGATCATAATTATTTTCGGTAAAAATCTATCTAAACCTCCCAAACGTGTAAAATTGCTCTAAACACCTTAGTTTAGGTCCAAACATAGCTGTAACAAATTCTCAGGTCCTGTTGCTGGGAGTGTCGCATTTTGCATGTGTTTTACTAGTAAAGCGTCTGTACAATGAAGACTATGAGTTCATAATAAAATTTTGTGTGTTGGTGCAGTTCCATCCACTTGAAAGACCGATGATATATATGGGATTTATTGAAGATTTTTTTCAGTAATATGCCTTTGATTTTGATACACAATTTTGGAGAATGTGCCATTAGTAACAAACAGCTTGGCCGTGTTTCAAAGTCTTTAGGTGAGTGCGTTTGATTTTTAGTGTGCCATACCGTGGGGTCCGTCATCTGTACGTGGACAATTGCTTTAAACGATTTCTTCTTCTTAACCACCAATTGGAATTTTACTGAATTTGGCTAGAAGCATCCCTTGGTGGTGGGGATTCAAAATTGTACAAATGGTGGGACTGACCCCCCAGGGGGCTGAGGGGTAGGGCCAAAAGGGGGCAATTTGGCTGTATTACTTTAAGCGATTTCTCTTCTCTAAAACTAAGAGTTGGATATCAGCCATATTTGACTGAAAGCATCCCTAGGTGGTGGGGATTCAAAACTGTACAAATGGTGGGGCTGACCCCCTAGGGGGCTGAGGGGCAGGGCCAAAAGTGGACAATTTGGCTATATTGCTTTAAGCGACTTCTTCTATGAAACTAAGAGATGGATATCAACCATATTTGACTGGAAGCATCCCTAAGTGGTGGGATTCAAAATTGTACAAATAGTGGGGTGACCCCCCAGGGGGCTAAGGGATGGGGCCAAAAGGGGGCAATTTGGCTAAATTGTTTAAGCGACTTTTTCTCTGAAACTAAGAGATGGATCTCAACCATATTTGACTGGTAACATCCCTAGGTGTTGGGGATTTAGAATTGTACACACTGTGTTGCTGAACCCCAAGTGGGCTGAGGGGCGGGGCTAAAAGAGAGCAATTTGGCTATATTGCTTTACGCAACTTCTTCTCTGGACAAACTGATACAAACAACTTCTTCTGTAGAACTTTGCACTGGATATCAGTCATATTTGATAAAAAGCGTTTATGAGAGGCAGGGATTCAAAATTGTACAAATGATGTGGTTGACCCCCTTTGAGGGGTGGAGTTGTTGAGGGGTTGGGCCAAAAGGGAGTTATTTAGCTATATTGCTACAAACCACTTCTTCTGTAGAACTCTGCCATAGATATTGATCATATTTGGTCGGAAGCATTCATAGGTTGGGATTCAAAATGTACAAATGGTGTGGCTGACCCACGGGCTAAGGGTTGGGGCCAAAAACAGTTTATTACATGGAAATGGTTGAGATCCCCACCATATAACCATATATACAATTGCTGAGTATAAAGAGAAGAATACACATTTGCTTCAAGGATGGCTCTAGGGTCTGGCCCCACCCTGGGAGACATAGTCCCTGGGTCATAACTTCGGAATGGTTTAGATCCCCACCCCAAAACTATATATACATTTGTTGGGCATAAAGAGATGAATGCAATCATGATATTAGAATGACCCAGGGTCTTCCACATCCTTACAGACTTAACCCCTGGGTCATAACTTTGAAACAGTTGAAATCCCCTCCCCAAAACTATAAATACAAATGCAGGCAAAATGAGACAAATGCAGTCATGATATTTGAATTGATCCTGGCGTCTGGCTACAACCCTTGGGACCTAGTTTCTGAGTCACGGAGTGGAAACAGTCAAGATCCGCACCCCATAACCATACATTAAATTGCATGGCATGAAAAATGTACAGATATGCTATAAGGATTGGCTTTTGGGTCTGGCATATTTTGACATGATGTTTCTTAGATATCCGAGTGAGCGATACAGGGCCTCCAGACCTCTTGTTTTTACATGTATCGGTTGCCGAATGATAACAGTCAGTTGGAGAATTATAACTGGTTTGACAGGTAATGTGCTTTTTATACCCAGCAAGACCCATACTCGTTACCAAGCAAGGGAAAACTAAAATGCCTGCACTTCCTTAGAAACTATAGTCGGAAGAGACGGGGAAGATCTCAAAACCAAAAGAAAAAAAAATATTTTGAATTTTGTTTTTAATCTAAATTGAAAGATTTTTAAATTGCAATGTCAGCTTTAAGTACATAAGAGATCAAGGGTGTCACACACCCCCTCAGATGATGTTACTGATGCCCCCCCCAGTAGGAGTGTGACTTGAGATGTCTACAATCTGTCTACTCAGGACAGCAGGTGATCTTACCTCAACTGGCAGGAAGTACCTGTGAGTTCTGTAAAAGCGCAGTATCCTTTGTCCATTCATTCTCCAGCCTTCAATTTTCATTTAAATGATTCTACTATAGAACTGTAAGGCCTACAGTTATATGTTTTAGCATATAGCTGGTAGGGATGTCGCAAGTGTTCTGATTAAAATGACCAGGACCCATAGTATGTTAAAGAGGTCAGATATTGTTAAATTCTACAAAATTAAAATAATTTAAAGAGTTTAACTTTTATAATAGGGCTTAATGGAATGGAATAATATCCATTTGTTCAAATAAATGACCTTGACAAACTTCCAGTGTTATAGGAGTAAGAAAAAAATGTCAGTTTGTTTGAGGTCTTTAATACAAACTACATTTATAGTTGATCTAAAAAGACACTTAAGTCTTTTCCTTATTCTATGTTATATTTTATTCATAGCTCTGCCCATCGTCAATATACAGCAAGCTACCTACACTGTGAACACTGGCGCCTTGGCCACACTGGTATGTACCGTGACGGCCACTCCTCAGGCCACTTCTGTCACCTGGCGCAGAACCATTGGTGGTGTCCCCACGGTTATCGGCATTAATGGTGGGAAGTACAGTGGTGGTTCTACCAGCACCCCTTCTCTTGTCATCTCTAGCACAAGCAGCAGTGACATTGGCTACTACACCTGTCAAGCCAGCAATGCAGTCGGCACGGGAACCAGCTCCGATACATATCTAGATGTTGTTGGATGTGAGTAACCATTGAAAAACAGAATCAAAAGCATCTTTTTAGTACTTCTATTGACAAAAATATTCTGAAATAAACATGGTTATAATTTTATTTAACTGGTAGAACAAATGCTATAGTAAAACCAAGTTATACTGCCACCATTTTTCAGAAGAATTTTGGCATTATAAAGGAGCTTGGCGATAAATAATAGAAGGAAAGGTATAAAGCAATCAATTCTTTAGAAAAAAGGAAATAGGAACCTTGAAAAATGATGGCGGTTAGCAATGTGGCAAAAGAAACCTCAATGGTATTAATATATTGAGGTTTTACTGCGTTATAATTGGGAAGTTTTATTGAGCATTTTTTATTGCATTAAGACCAGTAAAAATACAGATGTCATAAGGTCTTTTCTAAGAGTTACAACACATTAAGTACAATAAAGCTTGATGGTATTCATGACATTTTCAGCCCTTCTGAATGTTCAAGTGGCCCAGTCCTTTTATACGGTACAGAGGGGACAGTCTGTTACCCTGGTGTGCACTGTGTCAGGAACACCTTCAGCAACATCCGTTACGTGGAGGCGTACTTCAGGCGGCTTTACCAATAATGTTGATATTGACAACAACAAATATCAGGGATCTAGTATCAACAGTCCGTCCCTTTTCATCAACAACGCGGACAGTGTTGACACCGGTACATATGTGTGTACAGCAACCAACATTGTCGGAACAGCTACAAGCTCACAGACAACTCTGTCTGTCACTGGAGGTCAGTATCAAACATCTATTGTCACAGAATGTCAATGTGTACTGGTTAATTTCAAAGAAGGTCAATATATACAGGAAGTCAATATATACAGGTTTATTGTCATAGAAAGACAATATATACAGGTTTAAAACTAGCTTTTTATGTAGTCTATTTTTGTACTCGGCACATGTGTAAATACTGTGAAAAATCCAGATAAATGAGCTATGCTAAAACATGAGTATTTCTGTGACCGAGTAGGTGATATTTAATTTAAGACAGGTTTTAAGAAAAATATTACTATTAGCGTTTGGTCAAATTTGGGGTTAAAATCATGATTTTTTGCATAATTTGGTGTTTTTTGTTGTGGTAACCATGGGTTTCACAAGTCCCAAATCTGAGGAATTTTTTTAAACTGATATATATTGACATCCTGTAGCAACAGTTTTTTTATAATCTTTGTAGTCAGTTTTATTGTCACAGAAAGTCAATAAATACAGGTTCACTGTAACAGGATGTCAATATATACAGGTTTGTTGTTAGAAGATGTCAATATAAACAGGTTTATTGTCACAGAAAGTCAATATATACAGGTTTACTGTAACAGGATGTCAATATATACAGGTTTGTTGTTAGAAGATGTCAATATAAACAGGTTTATTGTCACAGAAAGTCAATATATACAGGTTTACTGTAACAGGATGTGAATATATACAGGTTTGTTGTTAGAGGATGTCAATATATATATAGGTTATTTGTTACAGGATGTCAATATATATATGGGTTTGTTGTTACAGGATGTCAATATATATATATATAGGTTTTGTTGTTATAGGATGTCAATATATAGGTTTAATGTCATAGAAAGTCAATATATACAGGTTTATTGGTTCATTTCAGTTGATACAGCTTTATTTTAACCATAGATAGGTCATTATTAGCTCACCTGGACCTGTCATCTGTCTGGGGTCCGGTGTCAATATTTTACTTTGAACAACTTCTTCTTTATAACCAAAAGGCCTAGGGTGATGATATTTGGCCAGAAGCAAACTGGAAAGAAGGGCTACCAAGTTTGTTCAAATAAATGACCTTCACCAATTTTCAAGGTCACAGGGGTCAAATATGTTTAAAACCTCTAAACAACTTCAGTAAAACCGAAAGGTCCAGAGTGATGATATTTGGTCAGAAGGATGT
>JAULCA010439429.1:0-22936 GCA_032360845.1 Crassadoma gigantea | reverse complement strand
TCTGGCCCTGACACCAGACTTAGACATTTTGACAGATAGATGTCTGGTGTAGCCCGAGTTTCCTCTGGCCCTGACACTTGACTTAGACATTTTGACGGATATATGTCTGTTGTAGTGTTTGGGAGGTTTAACATGGGATGGCGGTTGGGGAATACTTTTTGGGGTGGGTGTTTACATTTACATGTATGTGCTCATGTATGCATCTATATTTTGTATAGTTTGTGCTCGATAAGACATAAGATCGCTGTATTGTTTGATGTGTATGATTGCTTGGAGTATTTCAATTTATTGTTTATTGGCAATACCTTCCCTATTATCTGTGTCAGATAAACAAATATTGGATATTTATTTAAAATTCGTTTATCCGTTATTTGCACCTTACTAATAGGTCAATAAAGCATTGTCGGCTTCCCTCCTTTACCCGCACTAATCTTGTAGGGGTTTACGCCAAATGAGCAAAAAGACCTATTTTATGGGTCGTAATATACAGTTTATAGTGGTTACAATATTGAAATTCTATCCTGGCTTTTTATCCATCGTTTAGGCTTTGTACGGTCTAAACGGCGTACCGCTTCAGATGGTACATTCCCCCACCCCGACGGAACATGTATATGTATTCATATATTCGTACTCATACACTTGTATATGCATGATAAAAATAAAAATGTGTTAATACACTTTAACAAGTGTTATTAAAGTGTATTTTATCAATCTAAAATAATATTTATCATATTTTAACTTGGTATATATTATGCTTTTTACACGCGTTGTGTCGAATGTTATTTATTTGTAATCTTTTGATTTGATGAAACAGCATTCGTTTAATAAGTATGTCTAGAAAGAAATGCATGTAAGAGGAATGTTAGAAAGGAAATTGTGATCCATTTCCTGTGTGGGTCCGTTAGACCATTACGTTAAACTTGAGCTGATAAGAAGCCATTAGTGTCTGCATATTGTATTCATGACGCAGCGTTGCTTGCCACAGCAGATTGCTGAATTGTGATGTCACTTCCCGTTGTTACTTCCGGTTGCCTGTTCCAGGACTCTTCTTCACCTTTAGCAAATAAAAGGAATACGATTGTCCCGACTATGTAAGCCCCCATGGACACGTAGAATATCGTCTGCCACCGGCTCATTGTTTCCTGCTCATGAAAAAGGAGACTTCCAGTCAGTAAAATTTTCTGCATACAACGTTATTTACAGCAACAAACTCAACAAATTAGCTTTTGAAACATTTCTTTAAATTTAAAATTCAAATGTACTTTTGGAACATTCAATATTTCAAATGAAGATTGTTTACATATAACTTAAATGTGATCAGATAAATAATTTATGATGACATGAAGATAAACAAATTTAATCACGTACGTTGTTATTTGTCATCAATCCAACAAAGTAAGGGGAAATAACCCCGGGTATATTTGAAGAAAAGTTTGCCAAACCCATCAATATACCTGTCAATAAACATAGGAAACATATAAATAACATACATGTATACACATTCGCTGGAGAAATACTGGAAGCTAAAGCGAAGACTTTAAAGATAAGAAATGAGAAAACGTCAAAACTTTTACAAATGGAAAGCAATGTCATAAAACCGAAATTTGTTAAGAGTTTAAGATTTCATCGTACAAAGGAAAGCCTGTACGAGTTGAATAAAAATCGTACAAACAAAATGGAACCTTCCGCGATAAAATGGAAACTTTCACGATGAAAATAAAATCTTTCAAGATAAAAATGGAATCTTTCAAGATAAAATGGAACCTCTAACGGTAAAAATGGAACCTTCCACGATAAAATGGAAACTTTCACGATGAAAATGAAATCTTTCAAGATACAAATGGAATCTTTCAAGAATAAAATGGAACCTCTAACGATAAAAATGGAACCTCCCACGATCAAAATGGAACTTCTCACGATAAAAATGGAATCTTCCAAGATAAAAATGGAACCTCCCACTTTAACGATAAGAATGAAACCTCAAAGGATAAAAATGGAATCTTCCAAGATAAAAATGGAACCTCCCACTTTAACAATAAGAAAGAAACCTCCCAGGATAAAAATGGAATCTTCCAAGATCAGAATGGAACCTCCCACTTTCACAATAAGAATGAAACCTCCCAGGATAAAAATGGAATCTTCCAAGATAAAAATGGAACCTCCCACTTTCACGATAAAAATGGAATCCCAATGATAAGAATGGAATCTTCCAAGATAAAAATGGAACTTCCCACTTTCACGATAAGAATGAAACCTCCCAGGGTTAAAAATTAAATCTTCCACCGTTAAAATACAACTTTCCACGATAAAAATGAAGCCTTTCTAGCAAAAAATTGAACCCTACACGATAAAAATGGAACCTTCCACGATAACATGGAACCTTCCACGATAAAATGAAACCTTTCACGGTAAAAACGAAACTATGCACAATAAAAATTCAACCTTCCATAAACTTTCAACAATAGTGAAAACTACTGTTAAATTGAAACTGACAAGTGCGAAATATGAACCATTGAAGTCGAAACTTTCGCTGTTCACATCAGCTGTGATTAAAGTGAAGAATATTTTGCACATGAAAATGAATAACGCAGAAATGGAAACTTTCACTATTATGAATTATTATAAATAACTGATAAGCTGAAATATTAACGAATAAAAACAAAACTGTTATGTGGTCACATATGTTTTGTTCCTTTGACCTTTCCTCACGTGACAAGCCGTAACTCCCATAGGGATTGTAACCTTATACGCTTGTAGCAACTGTAATTTATCCTGGCCCGGTATCGTACATTAAATGTGATTTTAACAGTAAACCATATGTTGCAGCTATTATACGCTGTAACGATAAACTAGGTTGTATAGTTTTCCTTCTCGTTTTGTGATTTTTTTTTTATATATTTCGAACAATTTTGACCTGAATTTTCATTTTTTTTTACTTTTAGTACGACCGCTGATTACTAAATGAACGACTAGATGCCATACGGTAAAGAGAAAAGAATAACAGTAATAAGTCGAGGTTTTTATATATCGCTTTATTACATGTACAACTTAGTTCGTAGGTCGTCTCATGGCGGGATTTTGTTAACCCCACATTGGCTTGTAACCCTCTTTGAGGGTGGCCTTTTTCATTCACAGTCTGTGTTGTGTCGTTTCTTGTTGTAATATTTAGATGAATACATACCACTTTATTACAACCTAGTTCGTACGTTGTCTAAAAGCGGTTCACAAATAGTTATTCGTGGTTATAGGGCCTTCACAGCTAAGCCAATATTTTTCGCGACTTCCTGGGAATCATACAGCTGGTGCTGTCATTTCGGCGCTTAAAGCTAGCATTCTACGATTCTAGCACTGCACAACCACGTACTCATTTAAATTGAGTAGACTGGAACGAACAGAGTAAATAATCTTTCTAATAGATACAACACAGTGCCGTGCCGTGCCGTGCCGTGCCGTGACTCGAACCATCAGCCTTTTCGTTACAAGCCCCCCGTCCTACCACTAAGCTACTTCGCCTCCCTGTCAATGTTCTAAACTTTTTTGGGGATTTTTATGGGTTTTTTTTGTTGTTGTTTGTTTTTAATTCTTTCTATATCTTGAAATTAATACATTAGTGCTTACATTTATTTCTTAAAAGAATATTTAAATATTAACACTTCGTTCATGTGCATATAGGTGGGGAAAATAATTTAGCTGCTGCATCCCAATGTTTGTTGGCAACCATTATGAAACCCATAGAAATCAGGGGTTATCGTCAAAGTTCCCTGTTAATTAGTTAATTATTCAAGTGACCTTTATGCTACATCCTTGCAACTCATAAGGCCTATGTTTTCCCCCCTTCCCCTTATTTTTTCCTTTTATGGTCCTTAATATTGTATGGACTTGTACCAAAGATCGCATTTCGTCAAGATGATCTTTAATAGATATGATTTCTGTTTCTTTTATTATGATATGTAGAAGAAGATTCATAATTTATTCATGTCTTATTTTCACAGAGAAAGTAAATGGAAGCATGTTGAGGAATTATTAAAACAGTAATCTGGCGTGTCCGGCATGCATTGCATCTTATGATCGTGTATGAGTTGTTTTTGTTTTTACAAAGAATGACATTTATTTTCAAAAATCACTGACCTGAATAATTATATCCAATGTCTAATATATTTACGCTCACTCCCGCTCCAAGAAATCCCATCATTCCGTTCCCAACGACGATAAGTGTGACGATAAAAACGTGATCACATCCGGACATTGATATGAACGGTAAACAAAGGGCCGCAGGCAGTAGACCTAAATATAGCAAAAAAGGAAAATATTGGAGGTCAAATGATCAAACAGTATTTTACATTCGTGTTTACAAGGGATGTTATTAACCATAAACACGGGTAAACATACACTCGTTATTTTCCGTGTTCAGAGTCGCAAAAATGACAAATAAGCATGGTAAGCATTCAGTAAGAAGGTGATATATATATGTATTTGTAAAGATGACGTCTAAATTATTTTTAATAAAAATTCATATTCTATTTTCTCTTGAAAATGAACTACCTTGGACAGTCTTTATACAAAATAAAGAGCCATTTCTTGTCCTTATTAAGCATCATCATGGGGAAAAAACATGTCTCATTTTATCATTTTACAGCAATTATGAAACAGGATTTTTCAACTTATACATGTATCAATTACTCTTGTTGGCTTCGATGTTAGCACCCATGGGTCTTAGTGCGGGAGGAAAATGGTATACCGGAGAAAACCCACGTTGTCAGACAGTTGACCCCCAAACCTTTTCAGGTCCGATCGGGGACACAAACCACGGCCGCCTTGGTGAAAAGCAAGTGCGCCACTGCGCCACCCGACCACCCTAAATTATATTCATTTGATAATAGATCCTACTTTAAATCAGATATCAGGGAGGGGTTATCATGTCAACTGGAGGTTAATTATATTGAATTTGAATATAATTGAAAAGGATTCATTAGTTTGAAAAATGAGGATTTATCAAAGTTTTATGCATTTGTTCACCCAAGCAGGTACCGACACGATACATTGTGTATACAAATGTATATTCTCTATCGATAGGCGAAACGTCTCTTAGTGGAGCGAGAAATAAATAGTACAGACTCGTCATATCGTTGTGCATGTTAAAAAATACAAATATATCGCTAAGCCATAGCTTAATAGAGGGACCATTCGGTCTTAGAACATTGCAACTTTTGTAACTAAATAAACCTTTGATATAAACATAAAGTGAATACGTTTATAAATATGTGAATTTGTTGAAACTTAGATAGTGTATAGTAGTAGAATAGGAAATAGTACAGTCAATAACATAATGACCTCGTCGTCTTCATAAGAGATATATGTGCGATATGACGTGTTTCGACACCATTGGAGTGCATGTATCAATGAACGTCAATATATGATATTATCCTAGACTTTTTATTTCTCGATCCGCGTTAATCCAATATATAATTTTGACAGTGTGACAATAATAATCATAATATTTATAGTGTTAAGAATTGTAGAGTGGCGCAATGGATATAGCACCTACTTATCACTAAGGCCGCTTGGGATCAAAACCGTAGTCGCCAGTTTATGGATATTTCAATTTCCTCTAAATTTACCCCCACCCCCTTAGTTTTACTTGCTTGATAGAACTTGTTTCAAAGATGTTGTTAAGTAAAGTAAATAAAATAAAATGTAATTCATAACAATGGTAAAGATAATAGTACAATAAAAAAATGGATTCCGGTACAAAATGTAATGTTTCTTTTACATCCTATCTGCTTACACAGTACTGTGTCTGTGCAAGTTATCATCAGTAGTGTTGTGGCTCACCATTGCTATTTTGTTTTACTCTGCTTTCCCTGATTGATGAGCACTGTTGACTACAATTAAGGTATCCTACCACCACTATGGAACTGACTTCCATGTAGGGACGTTGGGTATCCACCCCCTGTTGGTACGTACGATAATGATAGTTTAACATACCTAAAGTGTTGAACAGTTTACGCACATTGCCTGTCGAGAGGTACCGCTTGCTCCGCAGGAAATCCGCCAACAGGCTCCCAAGTATTGTAGTGAGCATAGACATCAACATAGGCAAGGCCATCAGTAACCCATCCTGGATAACCACCAATATTTAGAATTTGACTCGATTAGTTCGTCATCAAGCTGCTTTTGACACATGCATGTTGATCTCAAAGCTAACTTTAAACTATTAAATAATTTATTGTTTTAGTGACTATATGATATGTTTCATTGACAGAAGTTTCAATATCAAAATATTAACTACAGATTGTTTATAATGATGTTACAACGTATGTTTATATTATATGTACATGTTAATGAGACATGTAAAGGAACATAAGATACAAAAATAATCTATAAGATCTGTATATTGTACATTTTATCTTGTTCATATTTCCTTTTGAAACATCTAAATTAACAGTCTTCAATATTTTTCTACTTTACAGCCATATGTATATTTCTCAATTTTGTTTTAAGGGAGAAGGCGAACTTTAAGTTTATAACTTGTGTCTAATCCCTTTTGTATATTTTGCAAATAAAATATGTTTAAATCAAATTTGTTAAAATATCCCCAACGAAAAAAAATCTATAATGTGTAGGTCTTTTTCCTTTTTCCGAGATGAATATTAATTTTAGAGTTAAATTTATCTTTGCCATGAGCTCAAGAAAGTAAACTGTTTTTTTTATTAACTCCTGAAGTTCTTTGGGAAATATCGAACGACTTCATCTGAAATATTATTCCATTTCATTAAATACGAACACATATTAATTAACAGTAAACAAAACCCTGGGATAAAAACCATGAACATTGTATTTCACCAAATAGTTTTTTTTATATCTTGTTTGTATTTATGACTTACGTTTGTAATATCAAACTTCTGTATTTTATTCATATAAGTGGGCAAAGTCGTGTATGTGATGTAGCCTCCCCAGGCCTGCAGGAATACTGTCACAAGTATTGCCCACATTGATGATGACGTCAAAATTGCTTTCCAGGGTGTCGCGAGGTTCTGAAAATAGAACCCAAATTCTATTTGTGAAATTTAGATAAGAAAATATCCTGCAAAAGGAAACCACGATATAACATTTAAAATTTTTAAATTAATTATAATTTGTGATGGTTAAATTACGTTTTAATTTGCCATGCAACCTTCAAAGGGAATATGGAAGAGAATCTAGAAGTCAATGAATCAAATAATTCTACGAAAGAACCTGAATCTAAATACCTCTGTGGCCGTTGGAAATCCAGTTAAAATAAAACAAAATTTTCAGCGAAAAGAAGAACAAAAATATATTCTGATTAACTAAAAAAAGGAATTGGATTAGGCTGTCAATAGTGTTTATGTACATTGAACCAGTAAGGCATGCAAAAAGAAATATGGAGAAAAATATAGACTGTGTATGGGTTTTTGTGTGATTAGCGTGATAAAGGAGTTTCAAGTATTACTATATTCACATGGGTTCCAGTTTTGCTTAAATAAAAGGTTTAACAGAGTGATGGCAATTTAATTCTTGTAGAGGTCTCCTACCAAAAGAAACAAACGGGAAATAAAGAAAAACAGAACCCGGAAAACATCAACGAAATAAAATCATTACTAGTCAAGTGTTCTACAAAAATAGCCGACAGCATTGCATGTAAGCAAGGACAGTTAACCCTGCAATGAGATACCAAAGGGCTTGTTTCGTGATATCTTAATACAGGTTCAGTTCAGGATAAAATCACTTCAAAGGGAAATTTAAAAGTGGTCTCCTTAAACAGGCAGTTTTTTTTATTAGAGGTGATCGCAAGAACAGGTTTAATATATTTATATCCACTATACTGTAAAATATTTTAACGTATCCATCTCGACTTATATGGCTAGAAGAGGTACATGTATGTGCTGTTTTAAACATTTATTTCGCGGTGCTTTTTTTAAATGTTGGATTAAACCGTCAATGCAACAAAATTACTCAATCGAATAACAACGCAAATCACAACGAAAATTATCTTCTACAATATTTCCATTTTAAATTGATTTAATATTTTTCTCTCATTTCCGTGTGTGTAAGATAGAGCTGTCCAGGATAAGAAAATGATGAAGGAAATGTCTCTCTGACATTCTATTTTACGTGATTTGACGTCACTGATAAACACTGTTTACGAATACGGGGTTTGCTCAATATCGCTGATGGATTCGTTTTCGAATAAACGATTGAGTATTATAAGTCTCTTTTATTCCAATTAGTGAAGGAAATGGAATACCACCATTATAATTTTCAAATTGGTTAAACCTTTATAAACCCTGAGGGTAGAAACATTTATTCAATGAACAATTTAAGGTAAATACGTATTTCAGCAATGCAATTGTTTAGCTAGAAATATTTTATATAAATGTAGATGCAAACTTTTCATCAATTCGGCTTTCCGTACAATTAAGAAATTTATTTTCTATTATAAGAATAAATTCCGTTCCGAAAATGTTATTTCCGATTATTTTCTGGTCTATTATCATTTCTGTACCAATACGAAATATAAATATAGAGCGGGATTCGCCAATTAAAATACCATGACTTATTATTGTAACTTTTACCGTTGCTCTCTTTACAGATGCAGAGCTTTCTATATATGATTTCTCCACTGCTGAGATCCGGGTGTGGTCAGACGGAGTTTCGAATATTAGACAGTGCCAAAATATGAACCATATCACAGCCGCTCCACCTAAACATCAGAAGAAGTGTCGTCAAAATGGGGTCAAGGATATATTTTAATACCAAAATAATAATACATCATTGTTGTCTTGTTTGATAAAGACATATGTACCGTTTTGATCTGGAATACATTAAATAATCATTTTTTTCAAAACATACAATCATTTGCAGATATGACCGACATAATGTCAACACAAGTTGCTGTTGGGCGGTCACTTTGAATGTTGTTGATGAAACCAAGAATGATCAAACAATCTCTACAGCGAACAAGATTAATTATTACTAATACCTAACATCTCATTATTGAAAAAATAATAACTTGACAGTATACACGATTATCTTATATCATTACCGAATATATAGAAAACGGACGGCCATCCACCCAGGAAATCAGTGTTGCACAAATACCCGGCAATAGGCAGAACAATAACCGCACCGAAAGTAGCACCTGGCAAGTATAAAATCATAAACTGCATAAGCCGTGCAACCCATATGTGTTCGTTTACGATTATCTTTCTTAAACATCTGGTTTTATTTTCCTTGAATATTTTCATAAATAAACACAGTTTATTGGGTGAGGTTTTAATTCTAATCTATTCTTAACGCAAGTTTGTTCTTGCGCTTTTTTATTTTTCTTTAATTCCATCAAAAATAACAGCAAAAACGTGATTACCTCATCTTTTGATATACATAATATGTATGTCTTCTGTGTGAATATGTATTAAATATTTTTAAAACGTTACTATGTAATATAATAGACCAGGTTAGATAAATAACGAGCCCTATTCAGGGTATTGATGACAGTGAAATGTTAATAGCTCATATTAGATCATTTACGGCACGTGAATAGAAATTAATCACACAAAAATACTTTTTTATTTCTCCAAGTCGAGTTAAAAATATGACGCTGTGGCGCCATGCCGAGCGGTATTTTTCATCAATCACTAAAACAATGAAGGAATAAAGATTACACAAAGTTATTCATAATTATCCATTCATAATCACATTTAAAACTCATTCTTTGAAGATGCAACTCAAACTTTGTCCCTACTTCACACTTGGTATAAGAGAAATGGTGATGCTACAGTACCAGAACTTGCAATGACCGGTAAAGAGGTTCGTTCCCTCTCTGGGGTCCACTTCCCTTGCATTGCTGAAATAGCTGGAAAAGTCATTCCCTATAAAATAAAACAAGATTAATAGAATCTCTCACCCCTTTGCGGATGAGATAGGGAAATCTCAACCCGAGGGGGAAGATGCCGAGTTTTTGGAAACTTAAGAATCTTCCCCGAGGGTTGAGATTCCCTATCTCACCCATAAGGGGGTGAATGATTCTTTTTCTCTTACTCTGTTTACCCATTGTGTATCATAAACAAAGGGTAATGTTCATACTTCATACCTTTGTTATGAATAGGGGAATCTCCCCGTCTCAACCCTAGGGTGAGACAAGGAAATCTCTCAGCGGTAAAAATGCGGATACACCTGTCCAGGGTTATAGAAAAATAACTTCTCAAAAGATTGACGATTTTTTTAAAATAAATATTTCCAAAAATAATCTTATTCAGCTCAATAGTTCGATCCCTGTGGACAACACAAAATATTGTGGTTATTTAATTAAGGATTGAATCCTGTTTTGTTGAGAATTCTGGGGAAAGGAGACCAATTTTATGAATTGCGAATGAGTTCATACAAAAAATAACAAATTGAAAACAATATAATTTTAATAGAATTACTTCACGCGCTCCGCGGAATAACAGAGTAATTAGGTTGATATTATTGTTATGTATTCATACGCAAATTCAAAAGTTCATTTTTTAAAACATGAAGTAGGTATATTGATTAGAAGTTAGTAGAAATGAAATATTTACAATTTACGATGTACCTACGCAAATATTTGCCCTAAATAAATTTATCTGGGTGCATCATTAATATACGTCATCAAATGAACAAAACATACCAAATTTCGTCCTTCATTCTAGAATGTTGCATTTTTTTTTCGTTAAATGTAAAGATGGATTTCATGGAATCATTTTAAACATTTGCCTTTAAATTGAAAAAAAGTTATTCGGCTTCAGGACTACTGTGATATAAACAAGCATACATTTTTTTTATAAATTATTACGTAAAATTATAATTATTGATCACACTTACCTCTGCCAACCCTTCAACAACCCTGGTGATAATAAGTGCCCACGTGCCTACCCTGGCAACAACTGGAGTGACTAAGGTAAGAACGGCAGTGACCAACACACCGTATCCGAAAATACGCTTCCCTCCGAACTTTGTAGCCAAATATCCTCCCGGTATTTGTGTAGCAACGTAACCGTAGAAAAATGAGCTGAGAACAAGTCCTTGTGTACGCTCATCCCAGTCAAATTCTACAGCCTGGACAAATAACAATAGTAATGCAATATGTTATATACACAACTATGCGTTCGGTAACGAATGAACATGATTAAGGAAAGCGTGCATGGGAGGCCATTTTCGCATTGGATTTCAAGGCGAGACTGACTTACCAAAAACGTTTTCATACAGTGAGTGAACAAATCATGTTGAATTTAGTATGACATTTTGGTTTAGTGATTTTACTATTGTAAGGGTATGTGTTTTTCAAAGTTGTAAAAACCCTTAATGTCTACCCTTTGCCGCAGTGGATAACGCAGTCGCGTTTCACCTAGGATGCTGGGGTTCGATACCCCGATTTGACCTTAGAATGTTTTTGTCACCTGCCCGACCATGCGGGATTTTTCTAGATACTTCCGTTTCCTTTCACATATAGACCCCCATGCGCTAACATTTGTGCCAACAAGAGGGGTTGATATAAGTTGAAATGACTTGTTTCATAATTGTTGTAAAATATTAATAAAGTTTACAATTATATATCTATGGACGCTGTATTCATAAATGTTACGACGACGCAAATAAAAAATAAAAAAATTGGAAAATATAAACCATCGAATTACGGATATCAAACGCCATTAAAACAGATTTAAACACGCATTTAAAAACAACTACATAACCTTCATTATTGTAATAAAAGGATAACAACATCTGTACAAGTTTATTATCACCCATTAGGGTACGTTGACCTTATAAATTCATTTAGTCATATTAACTGCAGTGGCGGATCCAGAGGGGTTTTATTGGCTTCAGGAACCCACCCCCACCCTACCTCCTACCCCCCTACCCCCACTCCCACCCTCTGATAATTTTCTTTAAAAATCATGTGTTTTCATCATTTTCCACAAATTTTACCCACATTGACCCCCACCCCGCACCTCTCAGGGAATTTAGAAACCCCCCAAGATAGGTCTCTGGATCCGCAACTAACTTGAAAGCAATTCAGAATGACAAAATTCTAAACAATATACTGATTGGTTGATAATATATAAAACGGCCTACCTGATTGGTTGTTGTTTTTGTGCTGTTTAGAGCCGGTCCTGGGCACACATCGTGATCTGTGTAATTTTGGTCGGACTTGGTATCTGTGTGGTTTGCCATGGCAACTATGGCAACGCTGAGGTTAAAGCGAAGGGCATAAAGATGGAAATATCCAATGAATGACAGGATCGTGAATGTATGTCGGGCGCCATATCCTGTTACCAAAACAGATTTAATTTTATAGTAAGAAAAGTAGTTAATTGCATTTTATAAATACAAAATGATATAACACAGTTATTTTTATGATTATAAATGCACTTGTGCTTATTTGCGAACATGAAGCAATCTTATACTTTATTCAAAACAAACACAAAGCATGTTTGCATATATCTATTTTTATAAACATATTGTTTATCTATTTACCCAAGAATATGTTTCTGAGAAAAAAAGAACAACTTAAAATTTAAAAACA
Organism: Crassadoma gigantea; assembly: GCA_032360845.1. Classification (NCBI taxonomy): domain Eukaryota; kingdom Metazoa; phylum Mollusca; class Bivalvia; order Pectinida; family Pectinidae; genus Crassadoma; species Crassadoma gigantea. The sequence continues at coordinate 10,371 of JAULCA010439429.1, read as the reverse complement.
AAACACATATAAATATTTAAGGATAACTTGAATATAATATTTGTTATGGCGCTATAACACAGAAACACCGAGTATACTCTCATAATAAACCGCTTTGCGGTTTATTTAGAGTACATTCCGTTTTTTGTGTTATAGCTCCATAACATAAAAGTATATTCAAATTAATCCTTATAATCTTATCTATTATACAAGATCACTGTGAAAATCCACCTTTATTGATGGACTCTTTTCTCTGAGAAATTATTACGCTGCTGTATTAGCCAATTAAAAGCGACGTTACAAATGGCGACGTCATTTTTTATGTTATGGGATGATAACATAAATTTTAAAGTCAATGAAAATGCTTGTTACAAGCAAGACTAAGTAATATATCAATAACGTTTGACATTATTATTGGTTTCTTCATTCTGTATCAGTATACATGTACAAGTTAATATTTTGAAAGAAAAATTTGATTTTAACGACACTTTGGTTGTCACGTTTTTACCTTGATTGCGGATAGATGTTTTACTGTTGTTACATTTCTTAATGTCGCTTGCTGAGTTACTTCATGCAAACTATATATTTATATATGAATACAGTTTTATGACATAACTGCCCTATTCTACCATAATTAATACGGCTATGTTATAAACATCGTAAGACACATGTGTAATAACACTATTGTGACATCATAAATAGTTTATGACGTCACAGTATATGTATGACGTCACACGATGTGTCTCTGTTGAGAACATATACCGCCCGAATCGAAATTCGCTTGTTTCATATAGAAATTAATTCGAGAGTTTTTATTTGTATTTTCATAAATATGAATTATGGGATGAACAAAATCTGACACTCGTGACCATGTTAAAGGCTCGTTACATATTAAATTCTTGAAATCAAGTTCCATACTACATAGTCACTCGTGTAAGATTCTGTATTTAAGTTTGAACAATACGTTGCTAGCTGATTTAACCACAATTTGATAATACGTCACACTTCTATAACTTTTAATACAAAAACAAATGCCCTATCCTCACTAATAGGCCAATCATACAATAATACATAATAATGACAATATATCTTACACTTTTACCTTAATTCACTATTGGAAAAGACCCGGATGACACTTTACGGCAAATAATGCCGTAAAGTGGTCCAGTGTTGTAAACACTATCAAATCGTGTGACTACAGATACGTACACGGACGAGTGTATGATAACCATGCTGGTCTACGTCATGTTATGGTACATAATAATATTGATAACAGTCAAGAGTGCAATACTTCGTCATATCAGGTGAAGTTAAACCAACATCATATGTCGATATTGTTTACATTAATATCCCTCTAATACACGTTCTGGTAGTCAATCATTGTACAGTTATAATTGTATAATTTAACACCCAGGACTACAATGTCATATTCCATGTGTTATTTTGTTTTTATTTTTATCAAATTCACATTTTCTTTTTACGCAATATTCTTGTTCCGGAGTTCTTTAACTCAGATTTTGATAACAAAGTATTGACCTTTTTTATTCATTTAACACATTATGAGATAGCGGTGAGCTTAACTGCTGCCCTGTATACATTATACAAATACAAACCAAATGGAATCCTAAAAAAAGCATTTGAATTTACAAAGAAAATTATCTTACGTTTTCACTTTATTTGAAACAAAAGTGTAGACTTGGCACATGGCGACGCTCCATATATCTATATAACATTACTCAGAACATCCTCTATTTGGAAGTGAATTAATAGTGAGTACTTACCTTGGTGTATCTGGAATTTATTATTCCTGTATGAAGTACTACTTTCCAGTAAACGATCGTTTTCATCATCTTTATTAATAAAACTCTTCATTCTGTTGTCTAATATTATTCCATATCAGCATACTTGACGCAATGCTTCCCCATTCTTACATATCTGAAATGTAGCTGACTTATACAATATTTATATTTTAACAAGATAATGTAAACATAGTGTTATCTAGCGTGATGTTTAAGGGCACATAATTCGTATTGATAATGTTTAAATACTTTTCAATTATAATCTTTTCACGCCGTGAAGAATAATTACTAAAGGAAAACATTGAAATAAAAAGCCTCATTATAAAGTTTAAACAGTTTAAGATAAGTCGAGTAATGAAACCTGTTTAATTTTTCCAGTAGCCTTTCTGGACAAGTAGCTTTAATAGTTAATTGACGGTGGTGAGAAAAACTACTGCTATCTACCTGCTATTGACATTGCAGGGTCAAACACTATTAATACACATGACATGATGCATCCACTACAACGTTCACGTAGAGTAACTTAAGTAAATATACGAATTTACGTTGGTTAATTTCGAATGTTTTGTTTTGGACGAAATTATGTGTCCGGTCGTGCATTTGTGGTTTCTCACTATACCCTTGACGTTGTTCAGCATATTCGTGTGTATGTATTTTACTGACTGTTATGGTCGTCTTTATGTCCTAAAAACCGATTTGGGATTAGCCGTTATCCATATATTTAAAGTCTATTGTGCTTAGTCTTTCTTTTAGATGAAGATTTAATTGCAGTAAAACTAACGGCATACACGGTAGTATGAACGCAGTTGGCAACGAATATATTCTATTGTGCGCGTTATATTTAAATGTAAGAAATTTGTCAGCAATCATTTGTTGTTTAATTAGACATAATTGATCCCGGATATGTTCCATGTATCTAGATGGTGAATGATCTAAGCATTGGTTATCATTAAACTGTTATCTCACTGAAGCGTGGACGGCGCCATATTTGATAAAAACGTATCAATCCGCCGAGCCTTTTGTTCACTGCGTTTACACTTATTTATATACAATCAGAGTTTACTAAGCCGAAGAAGGGAGACATGTAAATATCAAAACCTGTTTTTTTTCTGGAAAACCAAGTAAATGTACAGTGTTTCTGAATAATAATGCGGTTTATGTATTTCCGGTGTGAAGGTAAACATAACACGATATTGGTTAGAACGGAATAGGTAACGGGGAGGCAGAGGAATAGTTTTGTTTGTAAGCTGAGGCGATGTTCATGTCTATTTCGTAGAGGACTGTCATGGCTCAAGTTAAAATATTGTTTACTGCCCTCTTGTTCTGGGTCATCAACCTCGTAAGCGTGTTCTCCCAGGTTTTAATTCTTAATACCGGGGATTTTCGCCTGGTAAAGTTTTGCTCTTTGACGCAAAGAACTTTTCTGGCCTAATATTGAATTCGCCCTTTGCATTTGATTTCTATTTCTATTATGTTGCTTACAAATATTCGATGCAATGGGAAATTGGGCTTCATGACGGACGCCAAAAAACGCGAAAATGAAACTGCGGCGAAAAAATGGCCCTAATTGAATTAATTTGAGTTTACGAAATCTTTGAACCCATGATACCACGTTCCAATGTTCTATGTAGAGTTAAAGGCGATCACATAAAATAACTACCTTCTACCCGACTGTCAGGGTATGCACACTGTTCCTTCTAAGTTTCTTTTTACCTACATTTAATCTCTCGTGCATAAATGTTCTGCTAATTTAGCATTCTAGCATAGGATAAGTATTATTTGTTGTCGCGGAATCAAGAGACTCAAAGTTTTTCCTTTTTTGGCTGTCAACATCGTTTCCTACCTCTGTGTGAAATGTGTTTGCTGAGAGTACTCCCTTTTACTTCTCAACGTCAACAAATGCATCTCAAAGAAAACTAGAAAAACAAGTTCAAACCACCCAATTATACACCAAAATAAATCATAAAACCATGTTCAGCAAAGTTTATATTCGATAGGTGATGAATATTAACCTAGAATGAATGTATTGTATACTACGAACTAAAAAAGAAATACATACATTTCATGTCACAACAAAGAGCAATCTTCTGAGAGAAACCTTCATATGGGCTAAACCGGGATTCGAACCTCTCTAAATTGGTGAAAGGCAACTGCACTATCCACTGCACTCCCGGCCAAATCTTCCATTTGTTTGAAGATAAGATTAATCTTTTTCACTTTTATGATTGTATGCAGCCCCATTTTATTCAGAAAAGTTCAGGAAATACGGTACTGTGTTTACTTTTACATTAAACTTCAAACTTCAAAAGGATTGTAAAAAAAATGATTGATCATTCTGTGTGATTTCTTCAGCTCACAGTAATCTTAAGCAATCTGTTTTACGCATGTTAGAACAATGCTGTCTATTGAATGAAAGGCGAGTTTACTCTCGATATTCAGTAGGAAAACTATTTGCAAATGTACGTCATGATATATGTATACGACACTTCGTTTTCCTGGATCTCTAAGTAAATCTTTCCTTTGTGTAGATTTTGCCAAAATTTATCGATTTTGTTTTCGAAGTGTTGTTTTGTTGGTATAACGCTCAACTGTGGTTTATTTTTTCCAAAATTGACATTATGCCATGCTATTCCTTATTGCTTTCCTTCATATGAAAAAAAAAGTATATGCTAGATAGGACTAAATGTATATTATTGCTATTACAAAGTTTCTTTACTAAATATTTACCATCGAATGGCATTGAAACTATATAACCCTACCAAATTCAGTTGGCATTCATGTAGGCTATGAATGTCATAGACCGATTGTTAACGTCATCATTATTATGACGTCATACTTGTTACGTTGGATACCACTGACCCTTCCTTGGTGATGGCTGTTCTATTCATTGAACAATCATACACGATAAATATATCATTTGAACTAAATGCTAATAAATAATAAGTGAAATTGAACATTCCATAAGATAAATAGATTCCAAAAAAGGTATATATAAGTATTGAACCGCTTTCAGTTGGCGTTCATAGGCAGTATGAATTCCAACTGTACAAAGGCAAATCCAACATGAAGCGCTAGCGCGCTTCATTGAATTTACCTTTGTCCGGTTGGCATTCATATTGCCTATGAATGCCAACTGAAAGCACTTAAATGCTTAAATATTTACCATATAATGGCACTATCACTATATAACCCTACCAAATTCACTTGGCATTTATTAAGGCTATAAATGCCACAGACCGATCGTTGACGTCATCATTATTATGACGTCATAATTGTTTCCCTGGATACTACTTACCATCCCCGGGCGATGGCTGTTTTATTTATCGAACAAGCATACATTATTCATACACTATTTGAACTAAATGCTGAATAATGATAAGGCAATATAATCATAGGCAATATGAATTCCAATTGGACAACGGCAAATCGAACAAATCGAAATCACACAACCTATGAATGCCAACTGAAAGCAGTTCAATGCTTAATTAAATCCGTTCACTAATGATATTAGTTCCTTTCACTTTATATGTCTAAATATATCTTCCACAAGTTCATGGACGAAGAGTGTTCGATACAAAAACAAATGATTTAATTATAAATCTAGTAAAGGCCTGGGGATTGATTCGAGACCTGCTATAAAGCTCTGAGGCGAACGGCAATATAACAGACAAAGGGCCACTAACTAGGCCGGTACTTGATTCGGGGCCTGCTATATAGCTCTGAGGCGAACGGCAAAATAACTGACAAAGGGCCACTTACTAGGCCGGTACCTGATTCGAGGCCTGCTATATAGCTCTGAGGCGAACGGCAATATAACAGACAAAAGGCCACTAACTAGGCCAGTACCTGATTCGAGGCTTGCTATATAGCTCTGAGGCGGAGCTGAACGGCAATATAACAGACAAAAGGCCACTAACTAGGCCGGTACCTGATTCGAGGCCTGCTATATAGCTCTGAGGCTGACGGCAATATAACAGACAAAGGACCACTAACTAGGCCGGTACTTGATTTGAGGCCTGCTATATAGCTCTGAGGCTGACGGCAATATAACAGACAAAGGACCACTAACTAGGCCGGTACCTGATTTGAGGCTTGCTATATAGCTCTGAGGCGAAGCTGAACGGCAATATAACAGACAAAGGGCCACTAACTAGGCCGGTACTTGATTTGAGGCGTGCTATATAGCTCTGAGGCGAACGGCAATATAACAGACAAAAGGCCACTAACTAGGCCGGTACCTGGTTCGAGGCCTGCTATATAGCTCTGAGGCGAAGCTCAACGGCAATTTAACAGACAAAGAGCGAATAACTAGGCCGGTACTTGATTTGAGGCCTGCTATATAGCTCTGAGGCAAACGGCAATATAACAGACAAAGGGCCACTAACTAGGCCGGTACTTGATTTGGGGCCTGCTATATAGCTCTGAGGCGAAGCTCAACGGCAATATAACAGACAAATCAATAATATATTAAATAAAAACTCTTTTACAACAAAACAGAAATAAAGACAAACACAATAAGATAACGGAAAACATTTTTAAAACATCTAAAACAATACAATGATCATCCCATTTCTCGCTCTGTTGTCGTTTGTCTTGACTTTACTGTAAGAAAGTAAACAATTGATTTATTTAATCATAACCTGTATCTACAGAATAAATAAACAAGGGTAACTACTTAAATGAAACACATCACTTCCTGCTGCATTTAGCCAATTTGGCGTCCTACTGGATAATTCAATTCCAATCGCTGTTAATTGAAACATTTTCTTATCATCTATTTTTCTTCTGCACCCTACCGGCTGGTCCCCATTTGTAGGTAGTGTTCTGTTCGCTCACTTCACCTGAATGCCAGGTTGTTCACGCCCCGCGTGACCTATATTGATTGCCTTTACTTGAATTGGGCGGAGTTTTCTGAATTTGTCTTTTTTCTGTATTTGTCGACGTTTTGGATTTGCATTTACCCGGAGCCGATTGTTCTGCATTTCGTCAATATCTCGCTAGGTCAATGATAAATAACTGTTATTGTGAAAATGTTTAATTCACAACATTTAACATTCTGTAGGTTTATCAGTTAATATTGCAAAGGTTAAAAGCCGTAAGTGTCTGCATATTGTATTCTTGGCGAAGCATTGTCTGTCACAGCAGATTGCTGAATTGTGATGTCACTTCCCGTTGTTACTTCCGGTTGCCGGTTCCATGACTCCTCTTCCCCTTTCGCAAATAACAAGAACACGATTGTCCCGACTATGTAAGCCCCCATGGACACGTAGAATATCGTCTGCCACCGACTAATTGTTTCCTGTTCGTAAAGAAAAACAGTTCAAATAGTTAAATTCTTAAAAACCAATTTCTGTAAACAAATTGATTAGGTGATTAAAACGTATTTGAATTGTAAATTCACTTCTCTTTAACAAAAACATGTATGACGAAGACATTTTTTTTCAATATACGTAATTCATTGAACACAATTGATAACAAGCAGTTAGTAGCAGATATGTTGAATGGAGGTGGTTTTTTTACATTATTTTGATATACAAAGAACAATTTTCTTGACTCAATCTTTTTATTGGTTGATTTAAAGTAATGGTACGTGTTTGAACACACAATTATTACGGGATTGTTTCTGTGTGAGTCAATTTGATTTCAAAGGACACAGAATGTATACAGTGTATATTTGACATGTACGTATGCTGAATATATGTAAATGAGAATACTATCCTCAATATTTGTACAATGAATTCGATTCAAATTGTATTGGAACCTATACTAAGTATAGTATCGATATATCTTATCAAAATAAAATTATATTTAACTGTTACTCAGTATCAACAATAACTCAGCGATAGATTTGATACAGAATAAATTGGAGCATACTATTTTTTTAAACGAATAAACAGCAACCGACACAAATTAGAAGTAGGCCTAATCATTCACGACAATTAAATTGATCAATTGAACACGGGACGTCGTCCATTTTTTAATTGAAAAAGCCATATACCAACTTTTTTTTAGATAATAAGATAATTTATTCCGTCTTTTCGTATTGCAGAGTAATCTGCTCTTGTGAGCAGGTATTGATTGTTACGTCATTAGTGTGTGAGAAAATAACGTTGTTTTCTCAAAAAGTTGTGACGTTTCTCTCACAAACAAGTGACAATCAATACCTGCTCGCGGGAGTCGATAACTCTTCAATACGAAAAGACGAAAAAAAAGCAGTCCGCATTCGCTTACATTGTTATTAGTTAGAAGCCCAACAAAATAAGGGGAAATAACTCCAGGAAGATTTGAAGAAAAGTTGGCTAAACCCATCAATATACCTGTAAATAAAAACAAGAAACAAGCTAGTATCGCAACGATTGACACGATCACAAGAGGATGTAAGATATAATGAAAAATGTTCAACGATTGAATTACATGGTTAGTACTGATAAAGGTTACTTTTACGAGTCGATTGTAAAACTTAAAAAACTGTGATCTGAATTAAAGTACTACCAAATGAAATTGGTCATGAGAAGATTTCATAATTGACTTTTACTGATTTATTCAAAGATATAAGAAGTATTGAAAAACAACGAGATATATTCAGCAGAAAATATTTACATTGTTATCAAAAAGGTGTCTAAGACTTTATTTTTAATGACGCATTTACGTCATCTCTATTGTCCCCGGACCTACGTTGCAACGTCGTTGCATGCACAAATTTGATAAAATCTTTTTTTTAGAAAAGAATATGTTTTTAATTATTTTGAATCGCCTTGAAAATATAAGACAATCAAACGCAAAAATAGCAGAAAACCCAATGATGTTAAGGTAATAGGATTATATCACCATTTCTCAGTCGAATTTCTTCAAATTGTGTAGCTATATTGCTTTGTTAAGAAAATTAACTGACACAAACAAATATAGGTTGTCAGAACTTTATGGATTTTAAAAGGGAAATTTATGTAAAAAGGAGTGTATTTTGAAAAAAGTTAAAGACACATGTCTTTTTTTGCAAAAAATAGTGTCAATAAAAGTCATACTTCATAGATTAGTATTGCATTAATGTATACCATTCTAATAAATGCTGAAATTGTGTAAAATAAATTATCTATTAACGATTAAATATTGACATTTTATAATAAAACCATATACACATTGAAATTGCATATAAGAGTTATCTTTCTTGAAAAACTTCACAGTAGTGAAATAGGTAGCCGGTTTCCTGACGTACAGAAGATGAACTCATGTGACTTATTGATAAAATGAAAATGAATTAATGCCGTGATTGCTTTGAAACACTTAAATATTGAGAGAACACTCTGTTCTGTCAATTATAAACATAAAATAGTCACCAGTTTATGATTGTACTCATTAAAATATGCGGAAATTTTGATACAGTCTCCCTACATTGGATTTTCAACTATTGATGTACTTCCTATTTCCGTTTATCAATACACTCATTTGACCTTAAACTGTGTCTTAGGTGTCTTAACTGAAGAAATTTTTCATGAACTTTCAAAATACTAGCTTTTAGTGAATAAAGAACGTTCATAATTCCTTTTTCTGGAATTTAATCAATCTGGCTCGTAAGAACAAATACAATCCGATCTTATTTGTTTCTTTCTTTCTGTCTTTACTATATTAAAAAATGTGCGTTTTTTCACAGAAGATCATTGCCTAGGGCTACTTAATACAGAAACTGTTATATTTTTCAGAGTTCACATATAGCAAATGCTCTGACTGTAGATACATTTTACAACGTATTTCATCTTAGAATGTTTGGATATGCCATGAATTATCTCCCCTTGTCACATGTATGACAAAGTTAAGCTACAGCAGACAAGAGTATTCCGTCTTTTCGTATTGCAGCGTAATCTGCTCTTGTGAGCAGGTTTTGATTGTTACGACATTAGTTTGCGTGAGAAAATTACGTCGTTTTTTCAAAAATGTATGACGTTACTCTCACAAACAAATGACGTAACAATCAATACCTGCTTACAAGAGTAGATAACTCTTCAATACGAAAAGACGGAATAACCAACCTGAATAATTGTATCCAATGTCAAGAAGGTTGATAGTAACTCCCGCTCCCAGAAATCCTAACATTCCGTTTCCAACGACGATGAGTGCGACGACGTAAACATGTTCACATCCTACCATAGATATGAATGGTAAACAAAGTGCGGCAGGCACCAAACCTGAAATCCAGATAGAAAGAATAGATCATAAGAAAGACTTTTAAACAAAGCCCCTAACAGAATTAACCTACTTTATCCCGCTGCAGGTCATCATAGAAGACAAGTATTGTTGACAATACTAGATTTTCTCCTGTTTTGTTTGCCTAGGAACATTCATCCTTTTGTTAACTATCCTTCTCGTGTTTTATTTTCAATAAACTGTTAAGAAGTAATAATTAATAAAAAGATATTTATTTTTTTTGTGTTTTGTGATTTTAGTCGTCGTTGCAAGAGAGATACGACGGGTAAATTATATAGTGTTTCAGGTAAGAGTGTGTGCTTATAGTAATGCTTATATACATGTACATGTACCATTAGAAGTTGTTATACATGTACATGTACCATTAGAAGTTGTTGTACATGTACATGTACCA
>JAULCA010439407.1:0-10801 GCA_032360845.1 Crassadoma gigantea | reverse complement strand
CAACAAGATAAGTAGTGGGACAACAAGATAAGTAGTCGGACAACAAGATAAGTAGTGAAACAACAAGATAAGTAGCGGGAAAACACGATAAGTAGTGGGACAACAAGATAAGTAGTGGGACAACAAGATAAGTAGTCGGACAACAAGATAAGTAGTGAAACAACAAGATAAGTAGCGAGAAAACACGATAAGTAGCGGGACAACAAGATAAGTAGTGGGACAACAAGATAAGTAGTCGGACAACAAGATAAGTAGCGGGACAACAAGATAAGTAGTGAAACAACAATATAAGTAGTGAAACAACAAGCGCTGGTCGGAAAAGGGGCATTTCTTCGGAATAAGTGCCTTTAAAGTACGTGATTGATGTGAACGCGGAAGACTATTTGGCCCACGCATGGCATTGTCGTGAACACCGTCTGCGTTTGTCGCCGCGTAACTGTACTCTGATGTACGTTTCAGATGTTGATTGATTGATATTGAACAACATGAGTTGACGACTCTGAGGTTTAAATGCAATAATGATGTTTATTTCTCACACGGAACGCTGATCTGATGAGAGCCATGCTATTTTGCCAGGTACAAATTGGTTGAACAATTTCATCGTTTTTTTTTATTTCACAATTATATAAAAGTTCATCAGTATTGATGACTATGTAAATTGAATGTGAAATGTCTGCATCTTTATAATTGACAAGTGCGTGCATTGTTGTCAACAAACAAAGACAAAAGTTGAATCCTTTTGATCACATTCTGTAACCACCATTGAATGTCATAATTTCTTCAAAGACCATTCCTTATAACGGTCTTTGTATAGCCCCGCATTGCTTGTCTTATAAATACTTATAATTTTATTCCTGTTTTATTGACAATATTTTTCAATTGCATGCGCTATTTCGTAAATATCTTCAATTCAATTCAATTACTTAACGATCAAATATCCATATATTGACCCGCGTTTTATCTTGCCACCTTGCTTTCCGCTATCGTAATTCCAGTTTTTTTCTTAAATGATTTTCATGTCTTTTATAGGTTGCCGTCAAACCTATTTATAACACCATTGTCATGTTGCACAAACGCCGACTATATAGCTTAAATTCAAATGTAGAAAACATTACAGAGCACACATCTGAACATCAGCTATACTGATAGTACACGGGTCTTGCTCTATTGTCAGAAATGTCTTTTGTGATTCATTAGCTGATTCCTTTGCAATAAACAAAACAAGCATCGAGATCGAGCCACTAATTGTTGATACAAATTAAAATCTAACGCAATCACGTGACAAAATCTAATTTGGAAATTGAAAAAGCATGCAATTTTAGCTGAATGACAGACAAAGCGTTTTAAAAAAAAAAGATAAAAACTGAAAAAATAACCACCTCTGACAAGCTTGACGCTCAAAAAAAGTCATAATTGGAGGCGAACGATCGTGCATTATAAATCGATCAAATGCATAAGAATGTCTGCATTTAAAAATACAGAGAATTGTACCAATCGTGGTCACCTTCATTGTCACACTAAGATGTTTTCGTGATTTAACATCCTTGCAACAACTTTTAAAAGACGTAATGAAAACGTGCGTCATGGAATAATTACATTGTTAGTTCGTCCAATTAAACCACCTATTGCACCATGCTAGTTACATGTACTACTCAAATATTGATGACGTTTCACACAAAGGTGAGATGAAGGCGATATACATATATATATATATATATGAGTGTGTGTCATGTGTGTGACACGATCAAAGTACTTAACGTACCTGTTACACCTGTAGGTACGGGAACAAACACAGAAGCACGAACACTCAAATAAAGACGTAGAAAAAAATCCAGATTCTCATCGTCAAATATTGAATAAATTTCACGATCAGCCATTTTGATTTGCATGCGTCATAATTACTACACTCTGTGAGTTATTGATGGGGTATCAATTTTAATTATGTAAATGTAAGGAGAGATTAGGAACAAGTCTGACTTGGCATGTATCACGTGATAATGACAACCAATTGTCTGTCATGTGTAATTAAAAAGGATTCATTGTTTTCGTTTTATAACGAGGCTCCAGGTGGGGTGCTTTAGAGCCGTGTGCATCAAACCGAACTCTTAAATTTGATCACATAGCTTCATTTTAACACATTCAAAACGGTCAGTGACATTCCTAATAAACATAACTTGATATCAGTTTAAAAAAGGGGAAATTTATTTTTAAATAAGAATTATTATTGAAGAAACCAAATAAAAGTTAGGAGCAATTCTCGGACTGTCTTGTGAGATCTCACAGGGGAGCCGTCGTATCGTAAACGAAACCTTTCTGTGTAGGAGATGCCGTCCGCAGCGCCGCCTGGTGACGAGGGCCAATAACAGTCTTTAGACAGGTGATGTGAAATTCATGGACCAAAACTAGCTCTAAATGACGGTATTTCAGATGCCTGATTGGCACGTGCTTCACGGACAAATATCGAACATAATATCACTTTTACTTTTCATGTGTCAGCTGGGGTATTAATATATGACACTGGTTATAAAATCTCTGCGTTTTAATATTCTACTATACAACAAGTCCTTGGGATATATTTCACCGTCATACACTCATGGTGGTTAATTATTTCGTCTGTTATCGACAACTTGTTTACTTACTCAAAACTCGTCAATGGACATTTTGGACAAATGTTTTGTTATGATTTTAGAAAGGTTATGTATCATGATCCAATCCGATAAAAATGTTTCGAAACTTTATCTTTGTTTTTAGTTTAGCGTCCTACTAACACAGCGAAGGTAATTAAGGACGTGTCTCCACGTGTGTACATGTACATGGAATGTATGCATGTATGTTGGTTCCCTTGCCTGTTGCAATAGCGAGTACCTGATAACGAATAGATCGTTTTATACTGACAACGAATTGGTTGTTGCGATTGCCCAAAACAATGTACGTTACGCTGGAAACAAAGCTTACTATTTTTAGGTTTTGGTAAGTCACGGCCTAGCGACAGAACCCAGTGCCTATCCTACCTGTGCAGAATTGCCAGGCATGGCGCTAGGAATCAAAATGTTGTTATGAAGTCGAGAGAGAAAGCAATTCAAATATTGCAATCGGGTAAAGCAAAGCAGAGAGCCATACAATCATATATCAGAGATTCTCACATAAATTGAGTCTTTTAGTGGGTGAGAGCATGTTCATATATCTTTATCAGTCTCCGACCTGCTGGGGTATTGAACAAGTGTAGTCGTTGACTTTGCGATTGCTACACACCAAAGTCATTGGCTTGACCTACAGACCATTATCCAGTTCGGAAATCCAAGAGTTCTGCCCTCGATGTACATCAGATGTAACCTTTAGCAATCAGAAGGATGTTAAGGTGAACTAGAATCACCTTCTTGCAGGGTAGATTCAGTTGAAAACGCAAATTCTATAAATCGGTTACATAGACGTATCCCAGATTGTACAAACGCCTTGTGTAAAATCTAGGTCACTGAATATACATGTATACACGTTAAGTAACATGTAAAATCTAGGTCATTGAGTATTTAACGAAGGAATGATGTGAAAAGAATACAAAAAAGAGAAGGAAAATAAAATGCCGCTTGGAAAACTGATGAGTGAATGTTATGAGAAGTGAAGAGAAAAAAAGGGGTTGCCTTGGATTGGTAAGCGCAAATATCATGATGAGACGGAAAGAAGATTAACCAAAGTCCTTAGAAGAATGAGATTGGTATTTGAACATTTATCAAGATCAGGACGTAAATTAGAAAGGAAAACAACCTACTTTTCATGAGTGATCAATATCAGTTTACGTATCAATAAAAAAATACTTAAAATGGCTTAATTAGAGGACGGTGCAATAAGGTTTCACAAATTGAATTCTCTTAGAGAATATCATACATATAAGCACTGAATATTCTAGATAAATAGCTAATGAAATATATTTTATGTGTCAAGGGTCTGGCCAACCGACGGACATATATAGATGTAGTAGCGAAATGCACAACGCTAGTACAGGTGTTGTCAATTCCAGTAACGTTACACCCAACGATCTGTGTCACTTCCGGTAGCTGTGGTAATCACCTTTGATAATGAGGCAATTACCTTGATAGTATCGATAACTACGAACCAAATAGATCTAAAGTGCAAACAAAGCCGGCTGTATTAGCATGTTTAATCGTGTCACGTGACTTATTTATCATATAGTTGGTGTACGGCTAACTGGTGTGTCACTTCCAAGATTTGTCATATGACTTTAACGCTTGCGATGATATCAAATAATTCAAAAACAAAACCAGAACTGTTCAACCCGCAAATTGAAACTTTTCATTAATGAAGTATGTTATTTTCGTTTTAATTCGGGTTTGAACCATAGCAGACCTGGTGACTGGCACTTTTCATTTTCATACGAATGGTAAGGTAAAGCATAAAATGCGACTGCAAGAGGCCAATGACCCTCGCCGGACTTAAATAGAATGTTTATTAGATGAACAGTATGATTTGAAGGCTACATCATAACAAACTTGGACAAGAACACATACAGAGTTAATGATTGGGTAAGAAGGTTTGAGTGAGGGTCGATGTCTTGATAAGGTGAACATGCTGTGGGGCCTCGTAGACAAAGTAACTCCAAAATACCTGTCTGTAGATACAGAGATACGGCTGCCACGACCTGACATAGAATGTGACAAGCCGACAAAACTATATCCATGTCATTGTTTGTGAGAATTAGAATAAATATTTGGGATCTGTGATAGGATGTTCATAGTGTGCGAGTGCTGTGCACTGGTTTTGGGAAAAACTTTATTTTACTAGGGTGAAAGATTTTAAGTGCTTTGTGTCTTGGGTAGGAAGGAGTTTCAGTCTTTTAAGTACTGTTTGACTGTGGTAAGGTTATATGTCAGTATTTTGAGTACTAAGGGCCTGTGGTAAGGTTGGATGTCAGTATTTTGAGTACTAAGGGACTGTGTTAAGGTTGGATGTCAGTATTTTAAGTACTTAGAGACTGGGGTAATGTTGGATGTCAGTATTTTGAGTACTTAGAGACTGGGGTAAGGTTGGTTGTCAGTATTTTAAGTACTTAGAGACTGGGGTAAGGTTGGTTGTCATTATTTTAAGCACTTAGAGACTGGGGTAAGGTTGGTTTTCAGTATTTTGAGTACTTAGAGACTGGGGTAAGGTTGGTTGTCATTATTTTAAGCACTTAGAGACTGGGGTAAGGTTGGTTTTCAGTATTTTGAGTACTTAGAGACTGGGGTAAGGTTGGTTTTCAGTATTTTGAGTACTTAGAGACTGGGGTAAGGTTGGTTGTCAGTATTTTGAGTACTTAGAGACTGGGGTAAGGTTGGTTGTCAGTATTTTGAGTACTTAGAGACTTGGGTAAGGTTGGTTGTCAGTATTTTAAGTACTTAGAGACTGGGGTAAGGTTGGTTGTCAGTATTTTAAGTACTTAGAGACTGGGGTAAGGTTGGTTGTCAATATTTTGAGTACTTAGGGACTGTGGTTAGGTTGGTTGTCAGTATTTTGAGTACTTAGGGACTGGGGTAAGGTTGGTTGTCAGTATTTTGAGTACTTAGAGACGGGGGTAAGGTTGGTTGTCAGTATTTTGAGTACTTTGAGACGGGGGTAAGGTTGGTTGTCAGTATTTTGAGTACTTAGGGACTGAGGTAGTGTTGGGTTCGATAAATTTTTTATACTTTAGGACTAGGGAAAGATTGGATGTCAGTATTTTGCGTACTTGAGGACTAGGGTAAGGAAGCATGTGACTCAAATCGTGTAAGCATTAATAACAGACGAATTACACTATTTCGAACTCGGTTATCCTGAATATCCCGTTTATTTCGAATGTCCTGTTTACCTGGAATGTCTCATTTACTTACTTGTTATTGACGTTTGTGGTCCATGTGTCAGTTGCATTGTTAACTCGAATAAATGTATGTCAAATGCCTCGTTTATCTTGACGATTTTCCATTATTCCGCCGCCGTCGATATTTGGCTGTTTTTTTGTCACCAACACGACGACTCGTAAAATGTCGCGAATTTGGTCGACCACCAATCTGAAATACTGTCAGTTCACATGCTTCCCGCATATAAATTTAATCTAAAGGGAAAAGGGCAGTTTCAATTTCAATCCAAAATTGGAAGTTGTCTTGAATTTTTGATGTTGTTAACTTATGCACGCACAATCAGGCCATCTTACATTGGTTGAAAACATGTTTTTTATATATACATGTACATTATTGTAGATTAAAATGTTAACAAATGTTAATCACGTAATAAAAATTCAAATGTGTCATGAGTACACTTGTAAATTCATGCATTTGAATGTAGGACGCGTTGCTAACGCATGTAAATCACGTGCAAAGGACTGTAATACGCTATGTTTACACATGCGCAAAGAATCTCTAGAACGCCATGTATTCACATGTTAAATACGTGAAAACGAATGTAAACTCGATGTGTTCACATTTAAAATGCTTGAATAACAATGTAGAACGCCTCGTACACACATGTTAAAATTCGTGCATACTTGTAAAACCTGTAAGACTGAATACCATGTAGATCATGTGCATTTTTAACGCTTTGTTAAAACATATATAATGCCCTGGTCACACAGTGACGGGTTGTCTCGCCGGACGTACTCACGGATGACCCCGGGAAAGTCTCTATCTGTGATCCGCTACGGATGCACCACGGTTTGACTACGGATAGGGGCTCGTTGGCAACGGGGAGTGATACGGATTTCTACGTTTCGGTACGGTTTAGTACGGAATGTCATGTATCATTGCGTATGTACTGCGGATTTACAACGCTTTGCTACGATTTTAGTACGGGTTAGCACGAATGAGACGGTGTGGCACGGATGAGTACGAACTCGCACGGAGCGCCAATGACTTACAACGGTAAGCAATCCATATAGAAACTTTCGCTCTCACGTGTCCATTCTAAATCTCAATGTTAGTACGGGATATTACACGTTCGTAGTTCATCGTAATAAACAGTACCGAGACTCTGAGACTTGACGCCGGGGATGTTCTACGAATTAATACGGATAATAACGGTATATTACGGACTTAAGCGTTTTTGTACGTTCTAATACGGATCAGTAAGGATGTACCACGGTTGTCTGACCCGCGGTGAAGTTTTGAACATGTTCAAAAATGGTCACGGATACACAAGCACTACAACGATTTTTTGCACATGTATAGCAAAGCACGTGCATATGAATGTAGCACTCTATATTTCCACTTGTAAATAACATGACATCATTTGTGAACATGTAAAGCACGTGCAGGACACGTGTACTGTAAGCTAGCTTTTACTTTGCCCTGTTGTATTCATGATGTACATTATTATTACCCCACCTTTTGAATTGTAAGTTACACGAACGGAAACATATATGTGTAATACTAGCTCAAACAGTGACGTACAGTCTCTATACACTGTATGCCTGTGTTACCTATCCGTATTATCTTGCCATGCGTGCACGTGGTTTGTAGAATTATGGTTTATGTGTTGTAACATATATGTAAAACACGGCACACGTGTTGTGGTTATCAGTCGACCTTGGGGGAAGTCACATCTGGTGTAACCAATTTAAACGCGGATATGTGGATCACTTATAAAAACCATAATCAGAGTTACATCACCGTTCCCTAATAGCTTTTTATTTTTCAAATTTTCAAAAATGAAATTTTCTCACAGATAGTGCCCCACCCACTTCTAATAAAGATGATATCATATTATCATATTCGTGTTAAAAATTGGACCTAATCCGAGGTTGTAATTTGAAATTAAGTACTCGAAATAAATAAATAGCAATAATGGATCAATAATGGATCATGATCAATGACTGAACATGTACATGTATAATATTGCCATGTTAAAGCCAGGCGTATACTTCACATTATATCATTGGTCGGTCATATTCAGTTTATCTTGACATGTATCAAATGACTAATAATGGAGCACTCTATTAGTCAACTCAGCGTGTTACACTTATAACCTGTTATACAGGTCAATTATTTCACCTATATGGGGGGAGGGGGTCAGGTCGTTATTACAATACGTACCGAAGAGACCTCTGCTAACATCAATGGTAATTATACGATTGTCATAAACATTCAATTATTAATTTTCTAATTATCATACATGTAGATATTAGCGAATGTGTGGCATACGACGCGTGCCTCACATTTAATGAAATATGTCATACATGTTATTTAGATCAATGCTTCTCTTATATTTACAACCGGTAGAGAAGAACAATTAGATGAAGCACAGTTAAAGATATATTATTGTTATATTTAGGATATTTTATGAATATGTCATAAACACAGAGTGTCCAGATTTGATCACCATTTTGTATGTTTATAGTAAATCATATATTTTAGTGTGTATATTATTATTATCATCTGACACATTTAGTGTTATTCCAATTTTCACATAAAGATTTATTCAACGTACTTTATTTATCAAAAATAATATCTTAAAATCGATCTTAAATTCATACATTTTTTTATTACCTTGTTTGGCAACACAGCTGTTGCACAAATAAAAATTACAAATGTTTACTCCATGGCGCCGCCAGTTTTAATCATACAAGTATGTATTGTCCATGAGGAAAATAAAACCATTTAATCAAACCGCAGATGGTATTGCGGATAAACATATACATTGTAAGTATAGTCCATGCTGTATGTGTCACAAATAACTAATTTTATAATGCTGTATTAAATTAAACTGATTTGCGAAAGATCGGAACACATGTACAATCGTTTGATAGTATACTTACCATTTGTTCGGAATCAATTGGCGTTTCATTCGGTATCCCTCTGATTATATCATTTACGAATCACACAAAACATATCACTCAACACAAATACTCCGAGAAGATTTGAAATAGCATCCATGTAATGAAAAGTTACATATTAAAAGTCCATTGATTTGCATGTGGTGAACAAAGAAATATGTTGTGTCCACCCAGTGCGGGTACTGAATGGCTTCTGGGGTCCTAGGTGACAGTCCCGGCAGAAATCGACAACAGGAATTGATTTTTAGGATAAGCACAGGTAAACACCAGATAATACGTTCACTTCAGCGTAAATTCAACTGTAGAATTCACAAATGACTTGGATCGCACAACAATGCGTACATCACGTCATTTGAAATATATATTAATATGTTTTTATTTATATTTGTTTTTAGACAGAATCATGAAATATGTATTATAGTCATCCTCATTATCCGTTATATATATTTCCTATCCAATAGTACATGTACATGTACAAATTGTAATATTTCAAAAATAAACCATATGATGGATAGTTTCACTCATTCAAGAAAGTTACAAATAGCTATCTCCAAGGAAAATCACATAAGGCGTGCACGTGTAAACCTGGCTTGAAGGCATGACGAATGTGGCAGTTACGTTCCTTGACAAAAATGTGAAATGTACCTCGTTATTGAAACGGACACACAAATCGGTAACAAAATAAATTCCATTTACAACAGAATAGTTATTTTCTTAATCTAAATAAATTCTATATTGTTCTGTTTATGGTTTTTTTTCAAACGATAATGAAATTATTCTTACACGCTGAAGAATATATAAGATTGAACAATTTGTTTAAAAGTCGCAGGTAGTCATCAAATTTCTTTTCTTCTTGATTAAAACACTGGGAAAACATTATATTTTGAGATCTAAAAATGAATTCAAAGCAACCTAAGTCTGATAAAATCTTCTGAAGTCCTGACAGTTCGATATAATTCCCTGACGATGATTAATACTCGACACCAGCCCGGTAAATCCCATTGTGAGATGATGAGTGCACCTGCGCACAGCAGACTACCGCTACTGAGCGCCACAGCAGTAATAGCTCTAGGGCGATAGGTTTCGTTGGGGACAGATATAGGGCTAAATGGAGGTGTACACCAATATGTATTAACTGGGGAAGCAACCTGCACGTGTGTGTGTGCTTCTGGCATGTGGGTTTTATTTAGTAAAGTGTGAGATTCATATTGTATTTTTCATAACCAGGATTTTATTATTTTCCGGTTTGGTATTTCGGCAGCTTTCTCAGAAACGATTAGGTCTACATTTTGATTTTTAATGAAATTAAATTTGCGTTTTTTTTAGATTGTTTGAGTATGAGCAATGCAACTGCTGCACTTCTCATTCCGGCCGTAATTTTGAATTTACGCAAAGAAATATTTCAATATACATTATGTATATATAGCAGAAAACTAATTAATTGATGGTTTCACGAGAAATATATCCCCCTCCGTCATTTCAATAATGAACGATTTTTTGTCTTGGCGTTTTAATAAAACATTGACGATGGCTTGTTTTTAGTACTATCTGTCATCTTTTTTATGATTTATTTCTTGATCACAGGGGGCGCTGCTGCTTTGTTGAAGGGACTGCATCGCTGTTGTCTCAGAATCGAAGGAGCTGCTTTGCCCAAGAAACAAGTAAAGCTGCCGTGAAATGAAGCAGTGTTCATACCAATAATAGACCGGCTTAGCAGGAGCAAGGTGCCAATGTTTTATATTACCCTGTATGAGAGCAAGGTGCCAATGTTAATGTTCCCCTGTATGAGAGCAAGGTGCCAATGTTTTATATTACCCTGTATGAGAGCTAGGTGCCAATGTTAATGTTCCCCTGTATGAGAGCAAGGTGCCAATGTTTTACATTACCCTGTATGAGAGCAAGGTGCCAATGTTAATGTTCCCCTGTATGAGAGCAAGGTGCCAATGTTTTATATTACCCTGTATGAGAGCAAGGTGCCAATGTTAATGTTCCCCTGTATGAGAGCAA
>JAULCA010439374.1:0-10804 GCA_032360845.1 Crassadoma gigantea | reverse complement strand
CTTGAAAATAGGCAAAGGTCATTCATTTGAACAAACTTGGTAGCCCTTCATCTCAGCATGCTACTGGCCAAATATCACTCTAGGCCTTTCAGTTATTCAGAAGAAGTTGTTTAAAGGTTTTAAACATATTTGACCCCATTGACCTTGAATATAATTCAAGGTCATTCAATTGAACAAACTTGGTAGCCTTTCATCCCAGCATGCTACTGGCCAACCATTATCACTCTAGGCATCTTGGTTATTCATAAGAAGTTGTTTCAAGGTTTTAAACATATTTGACCCCAATGACCTTGAAAATTGGCAAAGGTCATTCATTTAAACAAACTTGGTGGCCCATCATCTCAGCATGATACTGGCCAAATATCATCACTCTAGGCCTCTCAGTTATTCAGAAGAAGATGTTTCAAGGTTTTAAACATTTATTACCCAATTGACTTTAAATATAAGTCAAGGTCATTCATTAAACAAACTTGTTGGCCCTTCATCCCAGCATGCTACTGGCCAATCATCATCACTCTAGGCATCTTGGTTATTCAGAAGAAATTGTTTCAAGGTTTTAAATATATTTGACCCCTGTGACCTTGAATATAAGTCAAGGTCATTCAATTGAACAGACTTAGAAGTACTTCATCTCAGCATGTCTCTGACCAAATAGTATCACCATGGGCCTTCTGGTTATTCAGAAGAACTTGTTGACAGATTTTAAAATATTTGACCCCAGTGACCTTGAAAATGGACAAAGGTCATTCATTTGAACAAACTTGGTAGCCCTTCAGCCCAAATATCATCACCCTGGGCTTCTTGGTTATTCAGTAGAAGTTGATCAAAATAAAAAAATGATGCTGGCCAGAAGACGGACGGACAACGGATGCCATACCACGGCATAAGCCCTTTGGGCCAGGTGAGCTAAAAAACCAGTCTTATTAGAAATATCCCCACATAAATGGCACTGAAGTAATTCCCCTTGCACATGGTGCAAAATAGATTTTACAACATTTGTAAAAAAAGATGCTGGTAAAAAAACACACTTGCTCAGGGCTGTCAGTCAATTAATTGTGCTTACCTAGATCTGAAAACTGGTTATTCTGGGTATCGTGCAAGTGGATTTTTACACCCGTGGTATATAGTATGATTTTAATTTGATTTTTTTTCCCAAAGGAAACAGACTTAGCCACCCAATTCATGATATCAAACTATGTGGAATTTTCTTGAAAAGTGTGTTTTTGTTTGATTTAAAACTTTTATTCATTTAAGATAAATATGAAAATACAGTACTTACCCAAAAACTGTCACCCATGTCTCATCCAAAATGTCATCCGATGTTAATGATTCTCTAGAGACAATAAAAAGTTCATTTTATAGTAAAAACATCTTGTTGTTATGCAAATGAATCATCAGTTCAATGTATTGAGATAAACATTGTTGCATATACCCTGGTACAGTAGAATCCAGATAATATCACATCGCTTAATGTCACTTTTCTGTTAATGTCATGTTTTCTTCATGCACAGTTTTTCCTGCTATATAATCTATGTGATTTATTCTCAAATGAAATATAATTAATGAAGTTAATATTTTATATCAACTTGCAAAATGAACAAGGTAATTTTCAAAATATCTTAATTTAACAACCTTCTTGGCAGTGCCACAGGGATCAGGTATTGACCAAATCCACTTCCGGTTTTGAGGACAGAAAAACACATCTGTTAATGTCACATTTCGGTTAATATCACATTTCCCTCTGACAAATGAGAAATGATATCAAGAGGATTCTACTGTATTTGAAAATTAAACCTCAGGATTCGCATGTACAGTAAAA
The DNA here is from genome assembly GCA_032360845.1 of Crassadoma gigantea. Lineage (NCBI taxonomy): Eukaryota > Metazoa > Mollusca > Bivalvia > Pectinida > Pectinidae > Crassadoma > Crassadoma gigantea. The sequence continues at coordinate 8,985 of JAULCA010439374.1, read as the reverse complement.
CCCCACTTCTTCGAACTCAGTTTATTCGAATACCACTTACTCGTCAAACAGTTTGTTTGGTCCCGACTGAGCTCATACATATTCTTTGTAAAGTAAACCCGGATTAGTCAAACTGTTATTCCTCGAATACCCTGTATTCCTTGAACAAAAAATTGTCCCCGACTCTTCATTGTCATAGTATTAATAGGATCTATTCGTCGAACAGGTGTGATCACCTGTCACTCCTGACAGATATTTTACCTGTGTATCACAGGTACCCGCAGTGCCGTTGGCATGTCTTGAGTAACAGGCTGCGGTTCATGCTCATTGTGCTTATACAGGTGTCGACTGCACGTCAGATAATTAAAGGATTAACGTCAGTATCATTAAGTTCAGTTTAACCGTACCGTTACACTGTTGTTGCTGCATTATCATTTTGCAATGCATATTTATTTTTTTCAGACGATGTTTTGACATTGTTAATTTGGCGCAAGTGTTTTTTCACTTGGTGTGTAAATCCATATTTCGGTATGGCAATATTTAGCGGAATTCAAATAGCGGAATTCAACCAACTTCAAAAATATTCGAACTTGAATAATTCGTGATTGTTAATTTCGCTATCAATCAACATGATGGTAGCAAGGATTTTAGATTTTCTTCATTTTTAAATAATAGTAGAGTTCCTCTCGTTTTGATATTTTGTAAAATTTATGTAACCGATTTCAGTAGTATGGTTGACTATGTCAAAATGGCAAATACGCTACACATACAGATTTTTAATTTAAATTATTTTTTTAATACCGGTGGCTATATGCTTTTATAGTTTAGCTATTTAAAATCTTATTAAATACTGTCATCTTGATTAAGCTTTTTTCTTAAGTCATCTACTATTTGCGATACTTGCAGTGCTCCTACTCTCTGTTGTCCCACCTGATAGAAAAAAATGACGATGTCGTTTGTTGAATACAATGTATTCCTTGAACTATTGATCTGGACCCTACGAGTTCGAGTAAACAGGGTTTTACTGTATTATGTATTATTAACACATTGGTTTACAAAACAAGAAGCCCAGAGGGCCTGTATCGCTCACATGGAAATGTTAAGCAAAACTGAAGTTGTAATAGCCAGACATTGCTGGTAGTGTATCACATGGTTATTCAGGGGTTATATTAATACGCAATTAGACAAAATTCTTTCATTCCTACAAAAGAAGAAGGATTTTAAAGAATTTGCTATGTTTCCCTTATTGGGCCATGCCCTAGGGGGCCCCGACCCACGGTTTATACAAAATTGGTTTCCATTCACCCAAGGTTGCTTCAGACCAACATAGGGAACAAATCCTTTCATTCCTTCAGAAGAACAAGGATTTTATGGAAATTTGCTATATTTCCCCTATTGGGCCCCGCCCCTCAGCCCCCAGGGAGGCCAGACCCACCGTTTATACAAAATTGGTTCCAATTCACCCAATTATGCTTCAGACCAAATATGGTACAAATCCTTACATTCCTACAGAAGGAGAAGGATTTCAAAGAATTTGCTACAGTACCCTCCAGGTGATTTGGTACTGAAACCCTGCGAGGGCGACAGTCCCCGCCGAGGTATAGGGGATTAAAGCCCCTCGGAGAAATCACCTAGGCAAAGTGGCGTGGGGCCGCCCACCCCACGCAGACGAGCGTTGGGAATTAACTAGTTGGTCGGCAGCTCATTTATGTAATGTACAGTGGATATCACCACAGTCCAGGATGCCTGAATGCTATATTTATATGCTGTGTGCACGTATATTTCATGCAAAACAATATAGTATCAGAACGTGGTACGTCCGAAAAAAATATAATTTACGTTCACGTCAGATTATCAGTTGGAAATCGGTCATAATAAAACAATTATGCAAGTAAATAATAACTAATGACTGAGTAACAATATGCTATCTTTCAGTTGTTTAAGCAGCACAAGGTGTTTGGCGTGGTCAGCTATTTGCACAAACCATTCTTGCTCTATTTCGTATTCGAAGTCAGAAGGTTGCATAAATTCACGAAAAAAATCGACTGCTTTCGTCGACCTAGTTACAGGTGGCGCTGCTGATGTACATTACGTAATGCGATGTTAAATAACAATGTGAAGCCGAAATACTTTGACAAGTAGGATAAGTGTAAAGGTCTTCGATTGTTTTGTTTGTATAGGCTTTGGTTGATAGTTTATAAGTAAATATTACGAACCAGTAAACAAAACAAAATGTCTCGTCTCCAATTAGCGTAGTGAAGCCGTGCATCCGGTTGGCCTTGATCTTGACAGATGTTACAAAACAAGACACAGATTGATTTGGAGAAATGCTTTCAACCCTTGAAATAAAATACTTCGTCCAAATGTGACTGATTTGGTTAGTCCATATTCTAACAGAGGGTAAAAAGCGTTTGCAACAGGTGCCCGCGGAGGCTCACAGCAGAAAACTGTATTGGAAAATTATAGAACAATGTGGAATAATTTTTTATTCTGACAGTAAGCAAAACATTATCGACTCAAATATAGGACAAGCCTACCAGATCATTTGATGAAGTGAACTGTGACCTTGCTACTGGGAATAATGAAAGAAGTCGAAGAACAAATCATTTCTTAGGACTTTTATTATAATTTTCATCGTGTAAGCGCGAAGCTCTCTATATGCAAATAAGTACACCACAAATTTATCGCAATAAAGCCGTCGTTGTTCCGTATGATCGACTGTTTGTGTTTGTCGTGATTTTTGTCAATGTCGACTCAGTCAGTTCAAAATACTCTTTTATTTAAGCGGTTATAATTTCATGTAATTTGAACAGTATTGACAATATTTAATTTTGTAGGAACTGACCGGAGCTTTACCAGAAACAATAACCTAAGAATGACTTGTTCCTGCGTATAGTGCGCATCCCCTTTTGGCATGACAATTTTTACCTAAAAAAGTGTGCACTATACGCGCAAATTTACGGTATATAGTTTTGGGGTGGGGATCTCAATTGTTTTAAAGTTATGACCCAGAGATTATGTCTCCAGGGGTGGGGGCCAGACCCACGGTTAAACTAAATTGATCCCTCCTTCACCCAAGGATGCTTCAGACCAAATATGGAACAAATCCTTTCATTCCTTCAGAAGAAGGATTTTAAAGAATTTGCTATATTTCCCATATTGGGCCCCGCCCTTAGGCCCCTGGGGGGCCAGACCCACAGTTTATCCAAAATTGGTTCCCCTTAACCCAAGAATTCTTCAGACCAAATATGAAACAAATTCTTTCATTCCTACAGAAGGAGAAGGATTTTAAAGAATTTGCTATGTTTGGGCCCTGCCCCTCAGGCCCCTTGGCGGCCAGACCCATGGTTTATACAAAATCGGTTTCCCTTCACCCAAGGATGCTCCACACAAAATATGGAACAATTTTTTTATTCCTACAGAAGGAGAAGGGTTTTAAAGAATTTGCTATGTTTCCACTATTTGGCCTCGCAATCAGGCCCCTTGGAGGCCAGACCCACGTTTTATACAAAATTGGTTCCCCTTCACCTATGGATGCTTCAGACTCAATATGTCCCCCCTATTGGGCCCTGCCCCTCAACCTGAGGGAAGCCAGTTCCACAGTTTATACAAAATTGGTTCCCCTTCACCCAAAGATGCTTCTGACCAAATCTGGTCAAAATCTGCTTAACCCTTAAGGGCTAGTTATGATTTATAGGAAATGTTGACGGATGGACGGACGACGGATGCTGGGCCATGGCATAAGCTCATTACCCTTTGGGCAGGTGAGCAAAAAACCCTATATATCTACCTCTCTTTGAAGAACACATTCAGCATCTCTCCCTTTTACCAAATCTCACCTCCCCATACATGTACACAGGTTAAACCCAACCCCACCTACATGTACAGGGACTCAACTCCTTCCCCTACTTGTACATGGATTAAGCCTTTCCCCCTACCTGTACAGGGATTAAGCCTCTCCCCCTACTTGTACAAGGTATTAAGCCCCTGATCATGCTCTTACAAGTGTTTAAGCCTTGCCTATACATATTATGATATACCAATGTGTTCTACCTACCCTTGTGTGTAGAAGGGGTCAAGCTGTGCAGGTGAGATGGGAATCCTACCACCACCAGCCATCTGTTCCTGGACCAAACTCTCCGACAGATTCTGGGACAAACCTGTAAACATCCAATGTAAGACAAGGAATCAGGATAACAAAGAATGTGTTTCTACAAGGTGTTCTCAATTTACACTCAATGTGTAATGTAACTGTATGATTAATACTAAGTCCATTAGGAAGTTATATAACTAAATGCCTAATCCATAAAGAGGCATCTATGTTTTATAGTAGAAAGTTGTGTATTAAACCCTAAAATGTGTAAAAGCTTTTACAAGTTTCAAGCTATATTACCAATAGGCTATGAAGAAAAATTAGAAAAATTGTCTTAATCTCTATTAAAACTACTTAGAAATTCTATATGATATGCACTGGTGATAAATAAAAGAGGAAGACTTATAGTAGGTGGTGCTGGGTTAGTTCCCCTTACCTACAGTATATGGTGCTTGAATAGTTCCCCTTACCTACAGTAGGTGGTGCTGGGTAAGTTCCCTTGCCTACAGTAGGTGGTGCTGAGTTAGTGTTACCTTACCTACAGTAGTTGGTGCTTAAATAGTTCCCCTTACCTACAGTAGGTGGTGCTGGGTAAGTTCCCCTATCTACAGTAGGTGGTGCTGGGTAAGTTCCCCTTACCTACAGTAGATGGTGCTGGGTAAGTTCCCTTACCTACAGTAGGTGGTGCTGGGTAAGTTCCCCGTCCCTACAGTAGGAGGTGCTGGGTAAGTTCCCCTTACCTACAGTAGATGGTGCTGGGTAAGTTCCCCTTACCTACAGTAGATGGTGCTGGGTAAGTTCCACTTACCTACAGTAGATGGTGCTGGGTAAGTTCCCTTACCTACAGTAGGTGGTGCTGGGTAAGTTCCCCTTATCTACAGTAGGTGGTGCTGGGTTAATTCCCCTTCCCTACAGTAGGTGGTGCTGGGTAAGTTCCCTTACCTACAGTAGATGGTGCTGGGTAAGTTCCCCTTACCTACAGTAGATGGTGCTGGGTTAATTCCCCTTCCCTACAGTAGGAGGTGCTGGGTAAGTTCCCCTTACCTACAGTAGGAGGTGCTGGGTAAGTTCCCTTACCTACAGTAGGTGGTGCTGGGTAAGTTCCCTTCCCTACAGTAGGAGGTGCTGGGTTAATTCCCCTTCCCTACAGTAGATGGTGCTGGGTAAGTTCCCTTACCTACAGTAGATGGTGCTGGGTTAATTCCCCTTCCCTACAGTAGGAGGTGCTGGGTAAGTTCCCCGTCCCTACAGTAGGAGGTGCTGGGTTAGTTCCCCTTCCCTTCAGTAGGTGGTGCTGGGTTATTTCCCCTAACCTTCAGCAGGTGGTGCTTGGTTAGTTCCCCTTATCTAAAGAAGGTGGGGCTGGGTTATTTCCCCCATTTCTACCATAAGTGGTGCTGGGTTAGTTCTCCTTACCTACAGTAGGCGGTGCTTGTGTAGCATTCATTGATCCAGGTGTATGCATTGACCGAGACATCTGCTAAAAATAAAACAATGCTTTAAACATTCTGCTTTTCACCCCACTGTCACCAAATGCTTTTTACAGAACTGACTGTAATGTGTTTCTTCTATCAACAATTAAATCTGTACTAGTGATGAAACTGTTAATCCACATCAATATTAAGCATTTATTAATCCATTAATCCATTCATGAATACTTTCCAATAATTTTTTTTATTTGAATGAGCCAAAATTAAACAATACATTTTTGCCTTAATGTAACCCTGGGCAATTGCATACCAAGCAGTAAACAAGAGGCCCAGAGGGCCTGTATGGCTCTCCTGGATATTGAAGCAGTTACGGCAAAATATTATCCAAATGAGATCAAAGGGAATAGGCCAAACCCCAATGCCAATCCCCAATGCCAATCCTTGCAGCAATCTGTATTAGATTTTTCGTGCCGAGTTTGGTTATTGGGCGGGATTCTCAACTGTTTCCAAGCTGTGAATCAGAGACTAGGTCCTTAGGGTAGTGGCTAGACCCCCAGGATCTATTCAAAGATCATAACTGCATTTGTCTCTTTATATCCAGCATTTGTATATATGGTTTTGGGGTGGGGATCATAAACGTTTCAAATTTTAAAGTTAAAAGTCTCCAAGTGTAGGTCAGACCCCAAGGGAGGGAGGCCAGACTCACGGTGTATACAAAAATTGTTCCCTTTCATCCAAGGATGCTCCACACAAAATATAGACAAAATCCTTACATTCCTACAGAAGAAGAAGGATTTTAAAGAATTTGCTATGTTTCCCCTATTGGGCCCTTTCCTCAGGCCCTTGGGGGCCAGACCCCCGGTTTATACAAAACTGGTTCCCCTTCATCCAAGGATGCTTCAGACCAAATATGGAACAAATCCTTTCATTCCTACAGAAAAATGATTTTAAATAATTTGCTATGTTCCCCTATTTGACCCCGCCTCTCATGCCCCTGGGGGGTAAGACTCACAGTTTATACAAAATTAGTTCCCCCTCACCCAAGGATGCTTCTGACCAAATATGGAACAAATCCTTTCAATCCTACAGAAGAAAAAGGATTTTAAATAATTTGCTATGTTTCCCCTATTGAGCCCCTTCCACAGGCCCTTGGGGGGGCCAGACCCACGGTTTATACAAAATTTAGTTCCCCTTCACCTAGAGATGCTTCAGACCAAATAGCAAACAAATCCTTTCATTCCTACAGAAGAAGAAAGATTTTAAAGAATTTGCTATATTTCTCCTATTTGGCCCCGCCCCTCAGACCCCTGGGGGGCAAGACCTACCGTTTATACAAAATATGTTCCCCTTCTCCCAAAGATGCCTCTGACCAAATTTAGTTAAAATCCACTCAGCCTTTCATGACGAGTAGTGATTTATAGGAAAAGTTGACGGACGACAGACGCAGTGCCATTGCATAAGCTCACCTTCGGACCAGGTGAGCTAAATATTGTAATCAGTTTGTGCTTTATTCAATTTTCAAAGTTTCTCCCTTGTATAATTCAAAGATCCTTCATTAAAATAGGCCCCTTTAATAATAGGCAGAAAATTCTTTACATCATATTTTCTAAACCAAGAACCTGTACAGTACAACAAGAAATTTACAAACAATTCTTTCACCAACAAACCTGATGAATAGTTGGTGTCCCAAAATGAGCTGGTGTACTCCCCACTGGGCTAGCATGACTCATTAAACTTTTCGTGGGTGGGGCACCAACTTTCTCCTTTGGTCTAAGAACCTCTCCTCGGCTGAAATTATCACAAATTCAACTACAATACTACATTGTTTAAAGCATTGGTACTCTAAATTCATCTAGATTCCTAAAACCACTATAAACACCTATACTTGTACACATATATATAACAATAAACTTTATTTCACCTAATAAGGGTGCATTTCCTAATGAGGATTAGGGTGTAAGACTTTTTTCAAGATAGTAGATTAATAATAATCCACTAGCCCGAAATAAAAACCTAACAGCCCATCAAATTCAAAATGCAATCAAGCCAACATAAATCACGTGATCTGTGATAGATCACATTCAGAACTGTCTCCTTTTAGAAAACTTCCAATTTAGAATATAATTTAGTCTACCTTGCTTCAATAAAACTTTTGAATCTAAAACAAATAAAGAAATTTTCTGTTTCTGAGATATCTTGAAATATTGCATTTTGGTGTATATGTGAGGGCCTTAGAGAGACCCTTCTGAGCACTAAGGATATTCCAATTCTCTTCTTTGAACATTCAAAAGCTACTTTTTCTATGCTGTCTGCAGTCATGGCCTGTGTTACACTGCATTATAGGAAATAAACAAACCTCATCCCAGGAGTGTTGAAACTGTTGGACATGAGACCTGCTCTAGATGCTGACTTAGGAGGGCTGGGACTGGCAGCTGACCATATCCTCGGACCAGGCTACAGATAAAAAGAGTATGAAAATACATTAACAAGAGTACCGCAGGCTTAGTTCCCCTTACGCCCCTCAAATTCTCTATAGTGTTACATTTTTTTACATTGAAATAAGATCTGCATCATTCTACGAGTGGTTAGTTTACATATGTTATAACGCTACAACACTCACCTTTCACAGCTAAGTTAATTTCTAATTTTTTAACTTAAATGTGAAAAGGCATGGGAAAACATATCTCTAGATTTTCTAGTTTTCTTATAACATTACACTTGAGAACCCCTCTGTGCCATTTATGTTATTTATAACTTGTTCCATAATTTCAATTATTGTTGTAAAACCAGACAAACAAGAGGCCCAGAGGGCCTGTATCGCTCACATGGAAATGTTAAGAAAAACTGAAGTTGAAATACCCAGATGTTGCTGGTAGTGTATAACATGGTGGTTAATCGATCAGGGGTTATATTAATACACAATTGGACAAAATCATTCCATTCCTAAAGAAGAAGGATTTGCTATATTTCCCCTATTGGGCCCGCCCCTCAGGCCCAAGGGGAGCCAGACCCACCATTTATACAAAATTGGTTCCCCTTCACCTCAGGATACTTCAGACCAAATATGAATCAAATCCTTTCATTCCTACAGAAGAAGAAGGGTTTTAAAGAATTTGCTGTTTTCCCTATATGGCCCCGCCCTTCAGCCTCCAGGGGGGCCAGACCCACCATTTATACAAAATTGTTTCCCCTTTACCCTTAGAATGCTTCAGACCAAATATGAATCAAATCCTTTCATTCCTACAGAAGAAGAAGGGTTTTAAAGAATTTGCTATATTTCACCTACTGGGCCTCGCCCCTCAGGCCCTTTGGGGTCCAGACCCAGCACAAGGCCGGTACCAGGACTATTGAGACTGTTCCAACTGTTAAAAACCTAGGGGTATACTTTGATAGTTCACTGAACATAGAGAAACAAGTGAACGCCATTGCCAAATCCTGTTACTACCAGATCAGGAACATCGGCTGTATTCGGCAGTTTATAAC
>JAULCA010439363.1:0-10806 GCA_032360845.1 Crassadoma gigantea | reverse complement strand
AACACCAGGTTGACCAAAGACCCATTTATAAGCACATCCTTCTTTTTTAATACACAGATATCTATAGAGATGTTGTTAACACCAATTTTGGGTATACCTGAGTTCCTCCAACACTCTGTGTATGGTGCTGGGTGAAAAGAATCCCTTGTACTGGACATAGACAGAATGTTCTACTTCCTGCGTTGGCCCCGGGTAACTGTAGGTTGTGGTGTAGTTATTCGCCTCACCATCCCTAGAATAAAAAAGAACATGTACAGTTCTTTTGTACTGGACATAAACACATTGTTCAACTTAACGTGTCCACCCTGGGTAACTGTAACCATTCCTATAAACAACATCTTCGCTAGTCAAGTGTTTGCTCCATATACACACTGAACACTTGGCTTGCGAAGATGATAAACAACAGCATGTTCAGTTCCTTTACTTTGACAAATGAGAAGTGATACTAAGCAAAATCTAATTCATATTTAAAGGAGGTCCTGTGGCCTGGATAACTCATTTGTTTTTTATCAAAATATTTCAAATCAACAATAACAGGAGAAGAACATATTCAAGATAAGCTACCTGCTATAATGTGAATATTTTCATTTATCCATTTAGGATTAATTCAGCATTTGTTTTTGGTGACCATTTGTTGGCCCTAATGACCTGTTCAGAGTCGAATGGTCATTAAGCATTGATAATAATAATAACATTATCCATTTAGGTAAGCCACTGGCCAAACATCATCCAGAGGTCTCATGTTAAAATTTGTAATACTCTGGATTATCATGACCTTAAAAGTGTGCCAAGGTCATTCATTTGAACAGAGCTGATAGGACAGTCCCACTTATCTGAGCAAGCTAGAAGTTCTGTATCATTATTCTAGGCACCATTGCTCTTTTGAAGAATTCAATTGAACTTCTTAACACATTTAACCCCAAGTGACCTTCAGGTTTGGTAAAGGTCATTCACTTGATCAAATATGAATCAAAATACTTCACAACAGCAAAAGATCATGTATCATCACTCGAAGCAACAGAGTTCTGTACAATTCAATTAATGTTTTCTTTCTCAAATTAAACTTTTGTGAACTAGAACATGTGTCAAGGTCATCTCCTTGAATACACTTGAGAGGGGGAGAAGGCCTAGTTAGTTGAAAGAACTTGTGCCTAATCCTTTGACTATTTAGTGTCAATTGAAAATGTTTGAATGAGCCATACCCGAAAACCTTCTGTTTAAATGTTATGCATTTGACACCAGTGAACTTGAAAAAGGGTTAAGGTCTTTTATTTTATGGGCAAAGCTATGAGCCCTTCACCCCACTAGACTACAGTACATGCATCTTCACTAGCCTAGTGTTCGCTTCTTGGCTAGCAAAGATGCAGTACATGCTAATGCCAGATTGCACAGTTGTGTGGCTGTACAACATATCATAAATAGTGTGCGCACATCATATATACATCCTCCACACAGCTGTGCAGTTCAACAATCGTTTGCCCCATTGTGCACTTATGTCCACAAATCTGTGATTTGTTACAATTTATTACTCAATAATACAGAATCACAATCATAGCAAAGTTAGTATCCAATGGTATATACTACAAATTCCTTTTGCAGATTGCGTGACAAAATAAAAATTCAATCACTGAAAACTTACAGACATGAATTAACTGCCACACCTCCCAGCCACTCGTACACGTCATCGTGGTCATACTCTCGTGTGTCAGAACAGTCCATCTCCGCATCCAATGTGGGCACCTGTAGGTGTTTTAACAGTCTCTGCTGACACCTCACATTTGTCTCCAAACAAGTATGACCTTTAACCTGGAAGTACTTCTGTAAAGAGCTGGGGCACATTGCATCATCTGACAAAAGAAATAGTTCTGATTGTGAAAACTCGTAAAAATATTTACAAGCAATAATGGTATTGCAGGAACATCAAAATGAACCAAAGACAAGAAAGCACCTACAACCATGCCCTATTTTGTGTTCTTTCATAATTACTTGCCCAACATGACCATGTGTCAAACATTAAAAGATGAACAGAGCATGGCACGTCATACAAGTCCACTTACCATTAGGACTCCACGTCATGATGACGTCAAACCGAACGTCAAGTCGATCTCGTAGACAGCGGAACACTCGTTGGTACTTTTTCTTTTCTGGTCTGAAGCATTTCTCCAAGAGGTTAATTGTCACCACTGTTAAACAATACAGTAAATTTTAAAATTAACTGTAGTTTAAACTAATTTTGATAACGCCAAAGATCTGTTTTTATTTCAGTCTATAAATATCAACACTATTTTTAGGCAATTAATGACATGAAGAATACAATACTCATGAAAAAAGGAGCCATCTTTTAACAGCTAAATGTTGTTGGTTCTAATCATATGTATCAACTGAATACATGTACGCTATAAAACCCTCTTGATAGTAAAACTACACTAACAAATCCCTAATTTATGCTTGTAACAAAGTTATTTCTGTTACCCATTAAAACACATTATCTCCTAACCGTACAACTCTATCACAAACTTATTACTTAGAACTTATGTTCCGAGAAATACTTAACCTTTAACATCTAAAGTAGTGTTATAATACTTTTGACTACAGTAACAGGCATTGAAAAAAGCTGAATGAGTAAAATATTGACTGAAAACTGAACCATACACAAACATAAAATACAGAGTGATGTTGATTAAAATACCGAACCATGAACATAATTCTGTATTTGTTTTACTTGTACTTTATTGAATGAAATTACAGATAACAAATATCTTGAAGCAATCTGTATATTAGCATTACCAAACTTTTCTGGACTCCTATGAGGAAACTCTGCAGGTTTTCCTTCCAGGCCCAAACATTGGTAAGTATCTTTAGTCAGATGGAGGATTAGGTGACCTGGAATCCAAAGCAAAAATCTATATCTGGTCCATATTCTGTAGTCCTAAACATACAAATTGATGTAATATTTGTAAGATTATAGAAGAAAATTCAGAACACTTATAGGGTTGTATTTATTCACTTCTTTGATAACTCTCAACAACACATCAACATAACTGGGTGATATAGGGCTACACAGTACAAAATGGATAAAAAGCAGGTGTACCGAGACACACAAAATTAGAAAATAAAATTGTAGTAGTAAGGTCTATTTGGCACAACACTGAGGTATGCTCTTCAATATTGTATGCATGTTATTACTTTTGATACTTTAAATTTTGATCCAGGGTAAGAATTCAAAACTTGTCTTTGAACTAATCTCATCCTCCTCCTATCTAGTAGCTAGATATTTAACCATTTTTTTAAACAAAATAGATGTTCAAACTTTTCAAAACATTTCCCAATCAGAGGCCATTGCAACCATCTTGGATTTTGTTTGGTGCCAAACTGTGACTATTGTGTGTCAAAAACCACTATTATATCGCTGCTACCTGTCCATATACCAAGAGGTATAATGGAGAAAAATATGAGAATCTAACCAAAGAGATTTCAAATGGAGTATCTAAAACAGTATCACTGTTGCCTCAACCCATCCTCATTTTTCTGTTTTTTAAATTAAACAATAAAATTCATTGATAGCATGCCTTACTTGAGCTATCAAGTTGTAAACACCCAAAATAGTACCTAGTAAATAATCACAAATCAGAAATGTATTTAAAGTTCACCTTTTCTTACTAGTACATAGAGATATTTACCTGTGGGAATTCACCTTTACCTATTAAATATTCCTACCTGTACATTGAGTTACTTACCTGTTGGAAGTGACCTTGACCTATTCCTACCAGTACATGAGTTACATACCTGTTGGAAGTGACCTTGACCTATTCCTATCGGTACTACATAGATTTATTTACCTGTGGGAAGAATAGCCACACAGTCCTCAATGTCAATGCGAGTCTTGTGGGACACCAGACACAGACGACCTGTTAGCAGGAAAGCAAAACTGTATTAAGGGTGTTCACTTTTCAACTTTGTTGATTTACAAAACAAAAAACCTATTTTACATAAAGCTATTGTTCAGTCTTTTGCATTTAATGGGATAAAGATTTAGGCTTATACTTATTAAATTTAATACATGATTTAATATCACATGTGATAATACTCAGTGTTACACAATATTGGTGAAACTCAAACCTCAATGTAGAATTATTATTATAGAAATGAGTATTCCATGTGTACAAATCTGGAACTAATTTTCATTAAATTGTAATTCAAGCATCTTTATAACCTGTTTTAATAAATGCTCCAATCAAATCCATGTCTATTAATTCTAAGACAGATAATCCCTGTACTGTATAGGAAATCTCATCCCTACAGAGATTGTGGACAGCATCAGGTACATTCTTAACATCTGGCAGTGTTAATCCAATCTACAACCAATCAAAAATACAGAAAAAGTCATTATATTTATATAATGCACAGGAACAAAAAGGAAAGAAAAGTTGAAGTAACAACAGAATCAACATATACAAGTCAGTTGTATGACTCAATAGTAAACAGAATATATTCATCTCACATTTTAAAAACAGGACTTTTTTGAGCAGGTTTCAGTCCTAAGGTATTGGTTAAAATGTCATTTTGTATGTTAAGTGAAACCAAACTTTCAAGTGGTAGAATCAGTGCTTTCTACCAGTAATGAGATGTTGGGAGGGAGTGAGGGGGGCTGGGAGTGATATCTAAATCATACAATTTTGGTTCAGATATTTAGTGAGACAAATAAGGAAAACCGGATGATATTCATCTGATATTGACTTGCTCATAAAAAAATGATGTATATTAAAGCAAGTGTCATGTCTTTCTATCTTCCAGTGATCACTAGTTCAGTTGGTGAAGGAAATCATTATCTCCTACACCTGATCTACTCCAATGTCTATTTGTAAACACTGAACTAGATAATTTCATATTTTATCATATTGAGTGTGAGGGTCCAAAATTGTAGCCACACTATAATGATCATGTCTTATTAATGATTTGTATGCCTGTGGTTTTAGTGTTGTCAAAAACTTGATAACTATAAGGAAAACTCCACCTATTCCCCCACATCGCCTTTTCGCGCCATTCTCATCAAAATTCTTACCAAATACCATCTAGCAAAACACAGTGTAGAAAATTTTCTTCCTCCTCCCCCGAGAACTATTTTTGACTGGTACAACCTAGGCTACGTGACACATCACCTCTATTGATTCCTTCAAATTAACACTTTCTCACATCTATAAGACCACTTAAATTGTTATACGGTTTGTATACATGTTTTAAACTAGCGTAGCTCTCACTCCTGGCAATTATTTTCAACTTCCTAAAGTTGGGCAGTATCCAATAGACCTGCTAGGGCCTGTTCGTTTTAGCAGAATAACTGGTTTAAACATTTATAAATGTATCAATTTCCGGAATAAATCCTGACGGACCTTCAAATGTTAATGCAGGCCTTGTCAAGGCTCACCTGAAAGCAGCATCAGATTACTAGGTCCGACCTTATTTACCCCTGTAATAAACAAACAACTGTGGTCTGATCGGTTTGACTGCTTACAAGAAAGCGGCCATAATGTTAACTACTTTCGCTTATCCGGTTGAACCTGTAAAGAAAACGACAGGTACAGAACTAAACTGAGGCTGACCTCAGGAAAATTTTGCATATGTAGATTGAGGGGTCCATGACAGGTTTCGTTTAAACGGTCAAACTGATCGGGACCACAGGTGTTCCTTTATTAAATAAGGTCGGACCTAGAAATATGATGCTGCTTTCAGGCGAGCCTTGTCAAAGCCTTGCAAGGCCTGTATAAACGTTTGCAGATCCGCCTGGATTTATACCCGAAATTGTTCATTTATAAACCATCAAACCGGTTGTTCTTCATAAACGAACAGGCTCCAGATGTACCTGCTCGAAACTAAAATGCTGAATATTGTTAGTTTGCGTTATATCTTTCTTATACAATTTAAAGCCACGTGTATTTTTTTAAGATACGTAATGTAATTCAGTGGACGCGTAAAATAAAGGCACATTATTCTTGACACATTGGTTTTTATTCTCCGAAACTGTGCATTTTTAGCTCTGGTTATAGAATGGTGCAAGTGCGTTATCGTGGAATGTTTCTGCGCAACACGTGCCGTTACAACCGTGATACGCGAATGCAGCAATATAAACAAACCAGTGTGTCCGTCGAAACAGGTGACACTCAGAAAAAAAGCAAGCATGAAATAAAACCGTAACGCCAATTAAAAATGTATACCTACAGAACAATTGAAGTAATGATTCAATATTGTGTCGTTGTGTTTTGATTTTGTGTTTTGAAATGAAGAAGCCTCAAAAATTCTCTTTCCAAGATTTTCACGTTTCGAAAACATGGGCGCCGCCATGACACTTATTTGGGTAATAATAAAATCTGTGTGGCACGATTTACCCAAAAACACCCAAAAACACCCAAACAGACATCAAAAGCACCAAAATAGACACCCAAAAGATCCCTTAACACTAAAAAAACATCCAGATAAGACCACATATACCACAAAAGACACTTAAATAATATTCGTTTAATGCGATAATGTAGAAAACTAATTTTCGGCATCAACTGTTGAAGTACGAGAGTATGTTATATGTGTTGTCTCCCTTGCATCGTGATGTTACAGGTGATGGCATTGTTAAGCTCATACCCGTAGATGCACCATAAGATTATTTTTAATCGTAACCATTTATTTTGATATTCATATTATAACACATACATACATACATTACAAATACAACGATGAAAATAAATCAGATTGTTAAAACATTTGTTAATTATAAATACATTTGCAGTACATTAATAATAATAAAAAATATTTGTTGAAATAAATATTATTTTTGAACAATTTGTCACAATTTTAATCATTCAATAAAATTAATATTGAGATGAAACAATTTTTATGGAAGTAAAAATAAACAAAATCAACAAGTATAATATAAAATGAAAAAAAATTGATCGGATCATGTTTACTTGTACATGAATAATGGGAAAATAAATTTCCTAAAACATATCTTCCACGTTATTAATGGGGAAAAAATATCTATAAAGAGATACTTGGAAATGAAACAACACTATGAAATAACCTAAAGAAATTGGGAATAAAGAATGTGACACTAAATGTTTTGAAGTCTTTCATAGATATAGTGAATATGGCTATATTTACAGTGTTATATTAACAATACCGAATATCCCAACAGTTCAAAAATCAATATTCAATTTGTTTAATATCTATTCCATGCATTTTCGCTACTAAAAATCATTTACTCATCAATATTTTTTTCCATTTTCAAAAATGCCGACTTAGTGAAATATGGGCAGTTTCCCGCCATACCTCTTTCCTGGTTTACTTCAAATGATGTTGTTTTTCCATCTAGCCTAAAGTTGCCGGTTCTTAAATGTAATGCCTCTCTTAAAACAAGTATCTGCATTTAAGACACTAAGGCAATTTTTTCAACTAACTGAGGTAACTTATGCTGTTTGAATTGGCAACATGTTTCAATCTGTTGTTTATTGACTCCGAATTGATGTTTGTCCAAAGAGCATTGACTTCCTTTTCCCGAATAGGTGCCATGACATATGCTTTGATGTTGCATTCAAGAAACTTTTGCCAATAATGCTGAAATTTTGCATTTTTTTTTCAAAATATTGTTCAAGCTCTGCTTATCTGGATTCATACCCAAGTACAACCAAGAGATTTTGTATAAATTGATCTCTGAAATTAATCTGCAAATTTTCTTTATGCATTTCATGAACTGGCTTATATAACTTACATCATTGAACAACATAACTGAATGAAAAACTCATAAATGTGATAATAAAATAAAAAATAATGTTCTGTTAACTATATATGGCAGTAGTTTATTTGTGTTTAGCACGAGTGAAATTTGGACGGATCATTTCAAAGACATTAAATTGGAAATAACGAGAGCCGTGACTGGCCCGGGGCGGTTATCAAATATACGTAACAACTGACATAACACACCTGTAATTAAACGGCGCGTGCTTAGAAATCACAGGTACAGGTGATGCTGTTACAGGTGTGACATGTTGGAGTGTTATTTCGCACATGTATAATTGGTTTAAGGTGGCTATAATTACCCAATTAAAATTAACGTTACACATCATAAAAAAACGCAACCATGTAACTGTGAACCACTAATGATGGGATTAAAACAAAAATTTCTGATTGTTTGAGTTCTGCTAGTTTTACAACCAAATAATAAGTATTTTTTATTTAATAAATGCACGAAATCAGATTTCCAATGTTTTGCTTAAATTCGTTTGTTTTCAATTTAAAAAGGGTTAAAGCACGTCAAACTGACCCATACGTTAAATGACTTTATTAGGGATTTCCATTTCGGATGGAAATCCGTATTGTTATTGTTATGTTTTTTTCTTATTTTTCTTCTTGTTATTATTCTTATTTCCACAAATATAGTTAACAGATTAGCACATGAACGAAAAAAGATATAACGCTCATATTTCAGTATGTAATAGAGGTCAACGTTCTCTAAAAAAGTTTCAAACGTGTTTTGATCTTGATAAAATCTAGTTTTCTTTTTGTAATTACACGTGTATAAGAAGCACATTTTCACATAAATGGTACGATTGTAATTTTTATAATATGTGTAATACAAGACGCGGAGACTGTGAGGTTCGATGATGGCACTATCTTATGTCATCACGTTCAGTAGTGACTGGGTTCTGACAATTTTATAATATGCTACGATAATAAATCATAAATTCGAAAATAAAAACATGCATATTAATGGTCCAGTTACTTATATCTTTGCACAAGTAACAATATTAAAGACTTGCTCGTAAATCTAATTCCAGAAATTCCATAAACGCGTTGATGTAAAAGATCGTGTCTTTCTGAAAGTTCCTAACTAAAAAGCATCCAACACCCCGCATCCGCAACAATGAATTACTTCACAAATAGGAATTGTCGTAATTGTGACCTCCTACGGAACACTTTAACACTAAAATTCCCTGTTCCCTTTTAACCTATTGAAAATACATTTTCATATACCTCTTTTCTGTATATCAATGCTGCAAACAACAGTTTTTTGTTATGTTTGTTTTCCGAAATTGACTCTTATGTTACTTTGAAATTCATTATTCAATTAAACGCAAAACCAGGTTACGTTACACAGTGTTTCCTTGATGTACAATATTTCTTAAATTGCACAATTACTCCTTATTTACAGATGATAGGAATATAATTTATTTAAAGACGGAGGGATTTATTCGATTATAATTCCACGGGACTAGGTAGTGTGGGGCAAGCGACATCGTCATCGTCATGTGTGTAAGATTACACAAGTAATGCTAGGACAGTTGCCGTTGTAACAACAAACCCACACACTTAGCCGCTGAGAATTGTTATGGTTTCCCTAATAATTGTTTCTGAAATTAACCCTTTTATTTGTTCTTTTGGAAGTCCTAATATTGAAACTTACTGTTCCAACAATAATGAAGATGAGGAGAAGTCAATGATATAAAAAAAAAAATCGGCCAATCACAGAATGACACGTTTCTGGATATGCGCATCATCTAATAATAATATACAACATTTGATATAGCGCCCTATCTAGCTAACATAAGCTACTCTAAAGCGCTTTACAGTACATAGTTATGCAATTAATACAATTATCATATACATTAAGCAATACAAATTTGAGAATTTCGCAGGAGCTGCCTTATCAGGCGCTAACTACTGGTCCTATGCCACCTGGCTAATATCTCCAAATGTGTGTATGCCTGTGTGTGTGCTGGAGATGTAATATGTTATATCATCTGATACAGATACACGTGTACCATTTAAGAGATTTTTTGAAAAACTAAAGTAACAATTACTATCAAATAACCATGCCTACTTTGATTCTATATATGCATGGTAGAAGCTATATTGAAAGATTTCGGCGCCATAATGACGAAGACCTGTGTATTTTTGGCGTGAATACTATCTGTCAAGAATCCGAAGAATCATCGCCTCCACACAGAAGCTTGAAGGACCACAAAACGGTCCTTTTTAGGGCCAACAACTTTCAAAAAAGTACCCCAACGATTTACTCGAAAATGCAAAATATATTGAACTAATGAAATCAACCCGGCATGGAACTAGATGCTATCTAAGTCCGTGGATCAACCTTAAAAAAAGTACGAATTCAACGCATCAAACAATATCCTCTTTAGAGCAAAGGCACTTATCGAAAACAAAAATAAATAAAGGCTACCCATGTCAAGTAATGTGCAAATAGTGAGAAAAAGACCATTTTTATAACAAATACAGCATCGATAAAACTTCTGTCATCGGGGATGGTGAATAGGCAAACGGTAAACTTGTTTGCAGGGGAAGTAACTCAAATACGTGTAACTTTCAATTAACGGGAAATATCACCATGTTACATAATGTCAGGAATCAGAAATATAATTGTCTATGCATATGAGATATTTTTGTGGTATTTCATGGTGATTTAAGGTCTTTTTGGGTGTTTTTGGGGGGTGTTTCGGGGTGTTTTTGGGTAAATCGTAAACGAATCCGGAGTTGAAACCCGGATGTGTTTGGTGTAAAGTTATGTAAATATTTTAGCTGCTTCTTGAAAAACTGCTTTATTAGTCTATATGTATATAATTAACTCTCGGCTGCTTTAAACAACAGCCGCCTGGGGTCATAATAACAAGCGGGAGGTTTATTTTTTTGTTTTCTTTTCAAAATCATTAACATTACGCAATCACTATATTGTTAGGCATACGGGTATTGTGCGTTTTTAAGTTGTTGGTAACCGATCCGCGACAATACATAACATTATTACAC
>JAULCA010439352.1:0-10806 GCA_032360845.1 Crassadoma gigantea | reverse complement strand
TCAGCAATTCCCCGTAAAATATTCTTTTGTGTCTCAAAAGATGTGATTTTTGTTTCAGTTTATTGCCACAGGTTTAATGGTTTACATCTATTCTTCAGCACAAACAGTTGTTTAGCAAAGTGAACTCTGTATCTGTTCGTATTAAACCCATTCCGTGGGTCCCGATTGTCACTTCGTTTATGAAACACCTCGACTGTATGATAAGCGCAAAGATTTGTCAAAACACTTAAAAATAATCCTTTTTGCTGGGTTTATAATTTTAATGCATATATGCAAAAAAGTTGACGTTTACATGTTGACGGTCAAGCAATGACTATATACAGTGATAGACTGGTGTACCAGCAGGTTTGAACCATCTTTAACATGGAGTGATCCTTCATCCTACAATAACCTCTCTTACCTATATAAGCGGAGTGATCTTTTCTGGCAAACGGGAAATTTCTTATCGGGGAAAGCGGTCAGTACAACATCCCTTACTGCTCACCTATTTTGGTCAAAGGGGAATTTTATTCGGGATAAGAAGTCAGTAAATAATCCCTCCACGGTCACTCCGAGATCCCCCTAATAGGAAAGGGATTACCATGAATAAATAAGGAGAGAGGAATAACCCCTATTTCAAAATCATCATGTATATCTTAAGTTGAATCATGTTTCATGTTTCATCCAACTGAAACATTTCTATCTGGGCACGATAACCTGAAATTCCATCCAACTACAATCAAACCTGTCTGAGCGGTTACCTGAAATAAGCAACCACCTCCCTTATGTGGTCAGTCTGTAGTCCGCCCGATAGAAAACACTATATAATGAACCTGAAATGAACAGCCACCTATCTAACGCGGCCAGCGGTCACAAAACTCTGGCCCGAGACGTTATCACCCCCTGTATTCAGCGGTCATTTTGTCCGGAAATTGACATGTATAAGATCCCAATATATTAATAAGAACCCATCTTAAAAGAGCAATGCTAATTACAATAATATTTAAAAACGATAGGTAAGGTTTGACACGTTGAATTGACAAGTTGTTTACACAGCGAGGTTCAGCTTGCAGATTGGGGCAGGTCCTACCGACCTATCAGCAATGTTTTACAAACAAAACAATAAATCTCACCTTGTGTACTCAATCAGCTTGTGATTTTCGAAACAAGTATGATATTTTGTGGTATCTGTACATACTGTATCCAAAGCTACTCAGGCCTAATATGTTATGTGATCAAAAATTCAAAGAAGCAGCACACATCATGTCAAAAGGATCCATTTCACAGCGCAGACGCTGAAACAGATTTTTATTCATCACTTTTTTGTGATTTATTTCTTAAAAATATTTATTTGGTTTGTAATAGCTGTGCGAGATCAGGACATAAGTGTTAACTTTCCATACGGCGCATGGATGCTGGGAATAAACTGTTACTCTACGTGGAAAGCTCAAAGATTCTTGCAAAGTTCTAGATTTTTTGAGTGATTATTTATAAGATGAATTAACTAAATACTGATCATATATCATTTCATAAGAAAAGCATTTGAACCAAATAGATCAGAATACAGATTGATTTTCATTAAAAGTAGATCTACATGTAGATTTCGGTACTGGTGGTTGTCTGCTAGCGCAAAAAGTATGTGGAACACGCGTGTAGCCAAACAAAATAAATTCAGCATCTCAAGAAATTAATCACCAAAAGGCCTTTGTATTTTAGTGATTATGCATTTATATTCAGGTATGAAATCGTACCCCTGTTGATGAAGGGAGGAAAATTCAAAATAACAGAGCAGCCAATATATTGCCAGGAAAATCGCATTATGACCGGTGGATGTGTGAAAACTTGGTTGTGATTTTCGGGTGAGCCTTGTTTTAGCAGCTACCTGTCTTAAGCATTAATTTCTGCTGGTCCCTTGGGTGGCCTCTTAATACATGTTTGACTGTATATGATACTGAAAAACAGGCTAGTCAGCTTTACTGTCACCCTCTTAAGGCAGGATATCAACCAGCAGTAAGGACCAGCCTGTTGATAGATATCATAAAAGCACCAACTTTTATGACCACTCAACACTAAGGCCGAACGAAAGGTATTCTAAGTAAATCGTGAGAAAAGAGCAGGAAGCACAACGAAAAAAATGTTTTCAGAACGTACAGCAGATTGTTTTTGGTCGTTATCGTGTTCCCACATAGCAGGTATAAACATTTATTCCCATACTCTCCATTGGTAGCCACATAAATGGTCTCTTACGAACTGCGCAGTAGGCAACAGCAGGGATGTTTTGCTGACCTGCATGGTTGTCTATATCGAGTTGAAGTCCAGACAAATTTGTGCGGCATAATTTGTTCATGTCTAGGTACATGCGATACATTATCGGGATTTGGGAGATTTTATTTCTAAGTTGTGTGGTTATTGGTCTGGAAAAAAACCTTTCTTATAATTACAGGCATGCCATCGCGGTTACTTTTTTCTCGGTCACTAAAACCAAATCAACATCCTCCAGCAACTAGAATTGTATTCTGGACATTTTAGCTTTCATTACGAAATCTCTCTAGAGGGGAGAAGCACTGGGCAAGGCCTTCTTGTAACAGTCTAGACTAATGGGTCGAACATATATCATTTTTCCGAGGAAAATGCCATTGTATTCGCAAAAGCACGTCAGGTGTGTAAGACAGCTTGAGATCAGATTATATGAGATTATCACAAATGTTCTACTTTCGTGGCAATTTTACGTCGTTATTTCTGATGATGCTTGAGATAGGAAAGATAAATTCTCTTTCTGAGCAGCAGTTTTATATGTTTATCGTCGGATACGTGTCCACAGTTTGACAACAGTGTGTCCAGAGTGACATTCAAAAATGGTAAGAATGTTTCTCTTTATATTATTCGGAAAAAAGGACAGAGATTTTGGTAAAACATTTCACACAAATTCAATTATATAATGCATGTCATAACCATCCAACATTATGGAAGGTACGGTAAATTTAACATTTCGATCCATTTGACCTTTCACCTTGAAGAAACTGAAGCAGGAAGGAATATTGACAGTGGCTTGCACATGCTATCCTCACTGTGGTAGCAGTGAACTGTAATAATGGAATGATCCTAAAAATAAAGGGCATGTCTAAGATATACATTGATAGTAGATTAGTCCAATTAGTTTTATTTGTGCAAACCATGATTATCACATCAAAAACAAAATGCAAACATTTGCCATTTTTAACATTTAAGACGTTAAACATGTCTCAAAATAAATTTCACCTACTTCGTAATAGAAAAACCCAAGTTTTAGCATATATACTGCTATCATTGTCGTTTCCATATTCTTTTTAACAAATACAATGTATGTCACGTCATTTTACTTGAAAGGGAACACTACTTCCTCTTGTGCGAAACACATCGGATTACATGTAAAACCTTTTATGTTTTTTAAACGTTCTCTTCTTCTTGGATTTAGTGGTTTGCTAACTCCATTGGGGCCTCTGTGCACTCGGACGGATGAATAATTTACAATGTAAGAAAAGCCTGATATGTGTTTCTTTAGATCATGGGTACTGATGGGTCTGTGGAAACTTATCACCGTCAGCGTATCAAAAAGAGCACTTTGAGCTGCTTATTTCTCTGATTGATGTTCATTTTTTATGGAGCTCAGATTTTTGAGAATCGTCTGGAGAGAGGTACAGAGCATGTTTTATTCAATATCTTTTGTGGCCAGTATAACCAGTAAGGCGGATATTTGCCATAGGTAGTAGGTGTTCTTCAATCACCTTCAACCTTTACAATTGATAAAAATGTCATTTTGTATTGTTTTTATTTCCTCATACTAACTGCTTGTAATTAATCATTCTCAGTCAAGTCCAGCTCATTCTTATAATGTTAGTACTTGAAATCTGGCCAAGGACAAATGATATGCCTATAACATTGCGTTGTTCAGAATCAAGATATGGATTGAGAGAATTGGAAGCATTCTGTTTTTTGCTGTTAATCCGCTACACTATCCATTTGCATTCCGGAAATAAAGTTTATAGGTGTTAAGCTGTTGAAGAAAAACTTTGACCCAGCGGATAACTAAGAAACATATAAACTAAATCAGTATATTTCATATTGTTACGTAACCGATGGCTTTTAGTCGTGCTACACACATTACGCAAATTTTTTCTGGAATTGGGTCCATTATCTCCGTCTGGCCCTTACATCCGTGGTTGATATTTCAGTTCTGCTGTTTGCTCAGGCGCTGCGTCTTATCAGACACTTATTAAAGACGTCAATTCTGCAGTTTTCCAAAATCTTTCAGGAAGTAGAAGGTTCAGACAATTAACCTCTTTCTTCAGATTTTCTTTAGTCAGGCAAAATATTTTCATGGCAGTCTTATCAGCGTCAGTATACAAACGTCCGTGTTTTGACATTATTCTCATTTGTATCATGTCGCCTTAAAATTGCATTCTGAACAGGTTTTTGCCTCGGTAATTCCTAGTAAAATATTCTTTTGTGTCTCAAAAGATGTGATTTTTGTTTCAGTTTATTGCCACAGGATTAATTGTTTACATTTAGTCATCAGCACAAACAGTTGATTAGCAATGTGAACTCTGTATCTGTTCGTATTAAACCCATTCCGTGGGTCCCGATTGTCACTTCGTTTATGAAACATCTCGGCTATAGGATAAGCGCTCTGCTGGTTCCCGCGCCAACATTGTCTAAACAATCGAAAACAATTGTTTTACTGGGTTTATAATTTTAATGCATATATGAAAAAGTCGACGTTTACAGGTTGACGGTGAAGAAATGACTATATACAGTGACAGACTGGTGTACAACAGGTTTAAACGATTTGCATCAACTCTAACTTGGCTTTAACATCGAGTGCTCCTTTATCCCTCAATAACGTCTCTAAACTTTAAACGGGTTGATCTACTATAGCCAACGAGAAATTTCTGATCGGAAAAAGTGGTCAGTCCCTCATCCCTTACTGTTCACCTATTTTGGTCAACAGGTAATTTCATTCGGGATCAGAAGTTAGTAAAAATCCCTCACTTGTCAAACCGGGATCACCCTTGTAGGAACGGAATTACCATAAATAGACAAGGAGGGAAGGAATAAACCCTATTTAAAAATGTATAAAGATGAATCATGTTTCATGTGTCCACAGATAAAACGGCCGCTCTAGAGTGTCATCTAACTAAAACATCTCTATCAGGGCACGATAACCTGAAATTCAGTCCAACTATATTATACTGACAATAGGCTAGTCAGCTTTACTGTCACCCTCTTAGAGCGTATATCAGCCAGCAGTAAGGACCAATTATAAGGTTGTTGCTTCGTCTAAGCCTGTGGATAGAACACATAAACGCACCAACTTTTATGAACACTCAACAGAAAGGCCGAACAAAATGTATTCTAAGTAAAGCGTTAGAAAAAAAGCAGGAAGCAAACCGAAAATGTTTAGTTTTTAGAACGTACAGCAGATTAAATTTGGTCGTTATCGTCTTATCGTGTTCCCAAATAGCTGATATTAAATTTATTCCAATACTCTTCATTGATATCCACATGGATCGTCTCTTACGAACTGCGCAGTAGGAAACAGCAGGGATGATTTGCTGACCTGCATGGTTGTCTATTTCGAGTTGAAGTCCAGACAAAATTGTGCGGCATAAACTGTTCATGTCTAGGTACATGCGATACAATATCGGGATGTGGGAGGTTTTATTTCTAAGTTATGGGGTTATTGGCTTGGAAAAACCTTTCTAACAATTACAGGCATACCGTCGCGGTTACATTTTTCATCGAACAACCAGAATTGTAATCTGGACATTTTAGCCTCTTACGAAAACTCTCTAGCAGTGAAGCACTGGGCAAGGCTTTCTTGTAACAGTCTCGACTAATGGGTCGAACATATATCATTTTTCTGAAGAAAATGCCTTTTTATATTCGCAAAAGCACGTCAGGTGTGTCAGACAGCTTGAGATCGGATTATATGAGATTATCGTAAAAGTTATTCTTTCGTGGAATTTTTTAAGGTCGTTATTTCTTATTATGCTTCGAGATAAGAAAGATTCATTCTCTTTCTGAGCAGCAGTTTTCTATATTCATCGTCAGATACGTGTCCACAGTTTGACAACAGTGTGTCCAGAGTGACATTCAAAAATGGTAAGAATCGACGAATCTCAAGTTCTCAAAAATGTTTCTCTTTATATTATTCGGAAAACAGGACAGAGATTTTGGTAAAAAATTCACACCGATTCAATTATATAATGCATGTCATAACCATCCAACGTATGGAAGGTACGTTAAATTTAACATTTCGAACCATTAGACCTTTCACCTTGAAGAAACTATAGAAGGATGGAATCCTCACTGTGGTAGCAGTGAACTGTAATAATGGAATGATCCTAAAAATAAAGGGCATGTCTAAGATATACATTGATAGTAGATTAATCCCATTTCTTTGTGCAAACCATGATTATCAGATCAAAAACAAAATGCAAAAATATGCCATTTTTAAAATTTAAGACGTAAAACATGTCTCAAAATAATCTTCACCTTCTTGGTAATAGAAAAACCTAAGTTTCAGCATAGATACTTTCCATATTTTTTTTGACAGATATACCACGTCATTCACCTTCAAGGGACCACTTCCTTTTGTGCGAAACACATCGGATAACATATTAAACCTTTTAATTTTTTTAAACGTCTTCTTTTTCTTGGATTAAGTGGTTTGCTAATTCCATCGGGGCCTTAGTGCATTCGGACTGATAAATATATGGATCTGCAAGCGTACATCACAAAGAACACTTATTTCTCTGATTAATGTTCACTTTTCAGAAAGCTAAGATGTTTGCAAATCGTCTGGGGTAAAGAACAGAGTATGACTGAAAATGGCTGTTTTGTTCAATATCTATTGTGGCAGTATTCACATGAAAGCTTGCTACTTGTGACAAATATTTCTCAGTCAAGATCAAATCATTCTCATACCGTTTGTTACTTGAAATTTGACCAGGGCAAAAATGTCATACCTTTAACTTTGGTCAAAATTACTATATGGATTGAGAGAATAGGAATTATAGTGCAGTGCGCTCTTAATCCCCCGCATTATCCACTTCTATTCTAGGCAAAAAAGTTTTATCGGCGTTCAGTTGGTGACGAACAACTGTGACGCATCTTGTAATTTAGAAACATATAGATTAAATTAATATATCTTTTTATATTGTTACGAAACCGATGGCTTTTAGTCGTGCTACACACATAACGCAAAATGTTTGACATTTTTCAAGCCCTTATAATAAAATATCTTTACTTACTGTTTGGTTACAAGCACCACGCGTGCAAACACCCCCGTTCATATTTTAACACTGCTGGTGGATTGTCTAGTCCCTGAGGTTTGCTGTACCTCGATGGCCTCAGTAATTTCTTTTAGTAGCGTTCATAATATACACACTTATTTCATTTGAAAAGAACGAGTACTCCTCTATATCTTGAAAATCATAAAATAAAGTTTTAACAGGTTTATGTTTAGACAAATTGGATTTCCAAATTTTATTGCACCAAGCATCAACGATGATACCTAGAAAGACATAACAACTGTTTGGTACACTGTGATTAATTGTTTGGTATTCCGTATCTGTTACCAAAATATATAGACGTAGTCACCCGTGGGTGTGTGTAATGTTCATCTTGTAACCTTTGTCAGCTTATTCAAATTGTATCAGAATGGATTACAAACAAACAGGCTATTCGTCTGAAGTCAAACCGTTTTTATTAAAGGAATTATATACCGGCACCAGCTGAGAAATTGAGAGATTCAGTCTCCAAAAAATGTCTATATATATACAAATTGGTTGACTGTGTGGCCGCGCATATCTCTTTATTGTCAGTCATTTCAACAACTCATAGCACTGATTCCCTATTTCCTTGGTATGAAATATAATCTTTTTAAAATCGTATGTCTCAGACATTTGGAAGTGATTGTACTAAAATAGAGAGCTTTGCGAAACCGGGCAAAAAGAGAGAAATAGAAAAAGCAAATGTAAGTGACTAAGCTGGACTTCTTAACATATTTACATTCGACAAAGACAATAAGTAGACAAAGCAAACCTTTTCTTGAGAAACTCGCTGTTAATTCTATTCATAGAAAATAAAAACAACAATGAAACAATCTTTAAACGAACGAAAAATTCCTTGCAAATCTGTCAGTACACTGTACTAAGATGGAAGATTGATTGAATTAAAAGACATTCTTATCAGGGATAGGATTATCGAAGGAATCAGCAAGCATCAGACACGAAGTAGACTACTGCAAACATTGTTGTTCCAACGGTCGTAGTACTGTTAAAATGTATAATGAATCACAAGAACCCGCCCACCCAAAGAGATGAAATATATTTGTCTTAATTCTAAGAGATTGAGGATTGTGATGTATATACCAAACTACTTACAAGCAGGCTTCATGAAGAGCGGTAAGTAAAAACATTCTTATCCTCATGAAATCCAGCAGGAAATTACGGCAATAAAGTGTCATGTTTCCGCTAAATCATCCTATAAAATCTGTCTACAAAGTTCTTGTTCCGTTTCTCGCTCTATACATCAGAAACTGTATCCCCGTGTATTCAGGCAAGAGTGCGTATGGGTATTAGGTGCTTATTAGCACATATTTGTGCGAATGTCGCTGCAGTATAGTTCATCCATTATTTACCGTGGTAAGGTGCGGGCGGCAGGTTCTTGATTTGTTGGCATTGTAACAGAGAAACACAGAATGAAGTTTATGATAGCTTATGTTAAGAGCAGGAGATGTGCACGAAGAGGGATTAACCTACATAGAAACGGAATGGGACTAGAACACAATTATACAGCTGGCAAAGCTTTATATGGGAAAACTTGAGTTAAAGAAATAACGTTAGCGAAGAACTTTGTAGACAATCCAAAATATGGTTAGTTCCAATTCAAATCCTTTCGCTACTTATAAGGAGGGAAGTGGAACGGAATAAGGATTGCAACAGAAGTAGGGAGAGGGAAAGACATCGCTCGGCATTTAAACAGTTCCTACAAAAATAATTACGTCAATTAAATTGGTCCTGTCTATCCAGCTATATAACTGTGTTCCAGCATGCTTAAAGGTTACCAAACAAACATTGGCGTTTTTTTAAAGAAAGATAGAATTATGTTGTTAGTGAGTAAGTGTTCATCTCAAAAAAGAAAACAAATGTTACAGGCTCGTCTGTCTTTATAGTACCTACATCAGCGTTAATCCGAGCACGCTAAGTTTTTCATTATGCCTTGCTCGTGCGAGCACGCTAGTTTTATTTTCTCGTCCGTCTTGATGGTACGTACATAATGCCGCGCTCGTCCGAGCACTCTGTGTTTATGTTCTCGTTATGCACAGAAATTTCGTAATATTACAGAACAAGCGAATAACAAGATGTCACAAATCTATAACCCCAAACGGTAACCATGGATACCATCTTGTTGATAAGGTCATTGGGTTAAGCTGTACTTGTCAACACTGTCTGGTCTAAGGTGATAACATATTACGTCTACTGCGCTGTATGTATTTCTCTTTCTGACAATTTTAATCAAAGTATCAAGTGAGCATGGCGTAATCAATAAATCCGAGAAAACATTTCCTTTGTTACACAGACAACATCAACCTTCAAACTTGCCTTGTCAAGCAAATTTGTCAAGTTTCAGTGTTACAATAATTTTACTACTCATTACTAGCTAACACGGTGGCGCATGTGTAGAGTGACAGGTCGACCAAGGCATTGACACTTCACGGCTATGTGAAGAGTGACAGGTCGACGTAAGCAATGACGCTTCACATTGCTTTGTGTAGAGTGACAGGTCAACGTAGGCAGTGACGCTTCAGAAGGCTATTTGTAGAGTTATAGGTCGACGTAGACAGCGACGCTTCATATAACAATGTGTGGAGTGACAGGTCGACGTAAGCAGTGACGCTTTACATTACTATTTGTATAGTGACAGGCCGACCAAGGCAGTGACGCTTCACGGATATGTGAAGAGTGACAGGCCGACCAAGGCATTCACGCTTTACATAACAATGTATAGAGTGACAGACCGACCAAGGCATTGACGCTTCACATAACAATGTACAGAGTTACAGGTCGACCAAGGCAGTGACGCTTCACATGGTTATGTGTAAAGTGACAGGTTGAAATTTAATATCATTTTATTTATCTGTCAGTGCTGTTCTTTCTTTACAATCCAGAGTAGAAGTTCGACAAAAAAGTCATATAAAAGCAATGTCAACACACAAGATCACCTTCAAATCCTACTCAAATTAAATTAATTAAACAGATAGAATAAGTAAATGAATTATATAAATTATAAATGTCCGTTATGCAGGCAGTTACAGACATTACCGGTATCAGTTGATATGAACCTTTCTCTGTTTGTATTGGTTGCTATTGGCAACCGATTATTTATAAAGCAATAGACAAAGCTCATGTGTATGTCTACTAATAAGACATAGCATAAATGATATAGTGAAAGTACAAATCCGCAGCATATACTTCCACTCTGTCACTTTGAATAGCAGCTTTGTCCATTGACATAGATATATTCTTACTTGTTACATACACTGGTTACCCGAGTTCACTTTCGTCTGTTGTCATGGATATATTCCAACTCGTTTCCTGTATATGTGACCCGTGTTTACTGATGTCGGTTGCTATGGAAATGTTCTAACTTGTTTGATGTACTATGGTGACCGTAGTAACTGGTGTCTATTGTCATGGATATATTCTTACTTTTTTTATGTGATCTTGTGACCGTAGTAACTGGTGTCGGTTGCTATGGATATGTTCTAACCTGTTTGATGTA
>JAULCA010439341.1:0-10807 GCA_032360845.1 Crassadoma gigantea | reverse complement strand
AAATAACCAAACAATAATACCATAATATTGCTGTTGTAGTGGAAAACGCGTGAAAAGGTCTTTTTCTTATCGTAACAATATTATTTTGTTAGTCAGATGTATGAATTAAGGCTTGTGAATCTTCTTCAATTAATTATAATTATAATTTTGTCATGCTCTAACTTATATTTTGTCAAAGAAACCTTAAGTCACAAACTTCAATTCGACGATGTTACGAGATCTAAAACATCGAAAATGTCATGTTGGTACACGAATGCTAAACTCATACAACCCACCTAGTAACAGTCAATATCAGATTAGTTGCCCTTTTTATATACGTCACACATGCAGGCGTACACAGCACACACGCATGCACGTCCTCAAATAACCTGATATGTTGCTACTGTAGGAAGCTATACTCTTTACAGCCAATCAACCTGGTATTATTCATAATGTATGCATATATATTTTCAGACCTGAACAATATTATCGAAAATCAGAGTTGGTTGTTCGAATATAATTTTTATTTATTTGCAGATTGTCCCCCCTCCTCAAGAGAAATCATCGGTTTGTTGTTATTCCTAGCGCCTTAGTAACATCTGGCAGAATGATATGCATATATTATAAAATGAAACAACAACAAAAACATCAACACCTAAATAATAGAAATGTGTAACGCAGGATTTTTAGCGTAACAGTATTGAAAATGTTAAAGTTCAACAGTTTATTACACACAAAAGCTTAAGTAATATTTTTACTTATCATTTTAATAATAAAAATCTTAGATCAACGGAAAATAACTTATGTTTTTCTTAAGGACATTTAAAACTTACGTGGACATCTGTCCGGGGTACACGTCTTGTACTCTACATCTGCGTCATTTTCTGGGCAATTTTTACCGTCATACTTTGCAGAGCATCTTCTATGACGTTGTTGTTGCCCGGATGGATTGTTGTCAGATGTGCAGGTAACGCTACAGCTTCCCCAATTCGACCACGGTGACCAAGTACCATCGACTGCAGATAAATAGGAAAATAAAACCGTACTTGTTTTATGAAGGTGTTCTGACGTTCTCCGTAATTACTTGACAATTACTTCTTAGGAAAAGGGAAATGAACACAGTACTTATTATTACTGAACTGCTATTCTACCTATACCACTGGATTCAGATAAGTCATGTCTGTTATAAATGAATATAAAATGTCTATATATACTTGTCTATATGTCATGTTCGGGAGCATACTATTTGTAATTATGGTTTAAATTACCAGACAGTTTGTTTTGTGTCATTGGATGGCTGTTTTAGATCTGACTGGTGTCAAATAAGATGCACTAAATAACAGGTTGAGAAACCGAAGCAAAAAGTGTACGATTTTGCATATAACGGATAACATTTGTTTGAAACAACTTTGTATGTTTTCCGTTTCCTAGATATCTACCCCTACAGGTTGGAATATGTTAAGTAGACAACGGTTCTACTGTTTGCATTTTAATGTGACCGGGCTAAATGCTATGCTATGAGCCCCGGTATAGTGTTTTAAGTGATGTAGCACTCTTAAGTCGGCATCAGATCCTCATTATCGCAAGGAGGCAACTAAACCAACATCACCTGTCACCGGCATATACATACCACATGAAAGCACGTCCTTAAATGAACTAAGCTGTAAATAGTAAGCATTTACACGCCGATCAGTGAGGTTATGAATAGATAATGTTACAAAGGTGTTGTCATATCTGTGTCCCAAAATAGATTGTTCAAATGAAAACCATGGACCCAAACGACGGCGAAAGAGACACAGTAGATAGCTGATACTGTAACTGGTAACGGCCCGTAGCTACCAGTTACAGTAACTAGATCTGATGCCGACTTTAGAGTGCTACATCACTTAAAACACTATACCGGGGCGCATAAACATTGGTAGCTAGTTGTTTAGTACACGTACATTTACACCACTCACGTGGATAAATTTTTGCTATCTGGACATTTGAATAAACTAGATTTTGGCGGTTTTTGAGCATCGAAACTTGGCGCGCGGAAAATAAAATGCCAACTTGTCAAATGTATAATGCATATAAAGAAACAACAAATACCTGTATTTTGTTATACGAATCATCAGCAAAATATATTTATCATCTCTATCGCGTTTAAAATTACATAGATGTTTGGCAAACATGTTATTTATTGCTGATGAAACAAAATTAATAAATAGACAATTGGTACTTACTGGGGTAAGTCTGCACAGCGCAGTCCTCGTCTATCTCTCCGTCTCCATCATCATCTAGTTAAAAAACATATTACTTACTGACGGAATATTAAACACAAGAAATGAACAGTTTGTTTGACTTGACAATATGAAGAGCAGAATTATTTATATATCTGAAGAGAGATGTGCTAGTATATCTACCATTGGCATGTTACATTAGTGTTTACCACGGATATTTTTTTACCAGTATATACGGAATTATTCACGTGATATAAAAGCACCCAACTTGATAACAATGTGATTGATTTATGTGATACGTACGAACGCACTGAAAGATATATACTGGAATTGACAGGCATGTTCTATCATAAATATATTAATGTATGTTCAATGTGATACAAACACACCCAAATTATTTTCCAGCTCCTCGTCAATCAGTCCATCACAATCGTTATCAACTACGTCACCGAGGACACTTTTACTGTGGCTACAGGGCTAGGTAAATAAATAAACATATCGGCATGCATTTATCACGTTTGCTATTACATATCGACTTCATGAATTTCTCTTTTACATTCTGATGGATATTAATACTGATATTTGTCGGAGTGTGAAATTATCACTACATGTATAAGTAAAGACCAATCAGAGGGGCACTTTTTATTTCATGCAAAAAAGCAAATTTTCGGTTATTATGCAGACAAAGAGATAGTACAATATTTGTCAATGTTGTTGCATACAATTAGGTATGACTTTCAGATAGACAAACCATGCAATTTGACTAAATCTAAGCAAATGATAACAGAAAGTGGTAGATCTGCGTTGAGTATATAATTCAAAATGATTACAGTCTTGAGTGAAAATAGATGTCTCTGGTAAAGGGGCAGCTGATCAAGTTTGATTTTATACTTTCACAACACACGTCCTTAAATTACCTTAGTTGTTGCTAGGGCGTTCCTACAACCAATCAGTGTCCGCTAAAAAAACGACTCTTCAGAAACTAAGAATCTGCAGCGTTCGCCATTAGTTACCTCTTTCTTACTCTTTGCCCAAACCTGTAGGATGAAACCATGTGATGAAAGATATTAATATATCTACCCCATTAATCGTTGCCATGCGTGTCCCGGCTGGTATGCCGTAGGTCTCCCACCTCGCCCTTCCGTACAAGTATCCTCCGAACACCACAATAGGAGAGAGGTGGTAAATAGCATGATACCCGTCAGAAACTATGACGTATCCTCCCACAAGGTCCGTGCCGGGGATGTCAACGAACACCGTGTTGTTTGGTAGGGCGTCGTTGTCCACTCTGATACCTGACCGCTGGTCAGACTTAATGACAAACATGAAAAAGTTTTCGTACGTCCCCCAAGTAAACCGTGGGGTATTAAAACGGTACTCCGACTCGTACTGTGCTATGGGCGTTATCAGAAACATGGCAGGGTCATGGACATCGTTTATATCATCTTTGTCCTGGCTATGTACAAAATGAGCTACCATTACGGCATTATCAGACACAAAATAACAGTACTTTGAATAAGAATAATGCAATAATACAAAGTCACCAGGTTTCTGAAACGTTTTCTCAAAACTGGTTCTATTACCGAAAACGTCAGAACATTCTACCTTGAGGACAGTGTTTGCAGAACTGCTAACGACTTTGAAGAAGTCTCCTACATTTCTACCTGGGATTGGAACTGCAGCAAATTTTGTACCCCACTTGTCTACAGACGATAAATATTCTACCAAGTGGTCACTACTTATGGTTCCGTTCCCAATTGTAGTTCTCTTATTACCACTTAGGAAACCAACTGGCTTGTCGGTGCGAACGAAGGAACCGGTGAGATCGCCATCACTCTGTATCTGTACTGAATCAAATTGATTTATCAAGACCCGAATAGTGTCTCCGGGTCCATACGTGTTGTTGTCAAACTGAACTACGTCCGCATCTGGATTAGTTGAGAGGGTTATTTCTACCTGTGTGTTCTGTTTCGTGCCAATTACTACAAATTGTGATGGTTCATCTGTCGGGAAATAGCTTACAGCATAGTACTTTGTTCCTAGTGCTGGTTCCGGCAGGGCAAGAAACGCGTCGTTTGTGTACGGCTCGCGGTTCACAGCAATAACCACTATTTCGTCAGTTGATTCTACGAGAATGCCCTTTGGTGCTAGCTCTGAATTTTCAAGCCGAATGGAAAGATTGAATGTCAGTTTCACATAATCTTCCTTTGCTATTGTGCGTGTTTCGGAAAGGTCGTATCCTCGAAAGAGAGGTGCGTTGACGTTAACGGTGACAGGTTCTCCGACAGCGTTCATTATAAAAAGCTCTAGTTCCTGGTTATTTTTTCCAGTGTATTGGTTATCCGAGTAAGCCAGGAAAAACTTTCTTCCCCGATTAGTTACTCCACCACAGACACCTGAAACAGGATAATATTAAGAATAACACTATACTTGAACAGAAATATGCCCAACCTTTATTTCTTCTTTTTTCTAGATATGTATGCGAACTTTGAACTGTCATTAAATGTTGTTCTTACTTTCATATCACAAGGAGGCAAATACGTGTACATAATCTTACCCTGCATCAGACATATATACACCAATGCACGCATACACACAAAACATGGAGACACATTTTAAAATGGCCATAGCTGTTGATAGGACGTTTAACAAAGTACAATTATCCGTTCGTCAAGGATATATCGCTTACGGAGCATAACGCATAGGTCGTAGATGATAACTTCACTTTATGCATACAGTAACTGTATACATAAATTGATATAGTTGTCTAGTAGTGCTTTTTGCTAAATATAAAACAAATCTGTTTCCATGGAACCCAACAAAAACTGCCTAAAATACATGTACACTTTTGTGTTCATAATGTTTGTAGTTTATGAAATATTTTTACATCAGAACTACATCAAAATACTTTGTTTCAGTTCTATTTCTCCTATACACAATTGAGAGACAAGTTGGGGAGATTTGAATTTAAGATTTACATTGCTGTTGTGGCGGGGGATTCGATTAATTATATCCTTGTTGTTATTACATTCTTAACAGCTCATTCACACAAAAGAGGTCATAGACCCAATGGAGAGTAGTTAAAACAAAACAAATGACACCAAACAACTGAAAATGATATTGGCTATGGATATTTACATTTTTTTAACAGATGTCAGATCAACAATATTCGTATCCAGTTATTTTGTTGGTTTTGTATTGTTTCATGGCCCATCGACAATGCCAAAACATTAAGGGCAAAACGACTTTTAAAAATAGTAAGTAACAAACATGAATCTTGTATATATCTGGCAGAGACTAGCTGAATGTAAATGACCCAATGTTAATTGAACAGAATATCAATGGAATCACCCAAGCCATATTACGAAACCTGGTTGTCGACAAGCGACCAATTCTAGTACCACTACAAAACTCCCTACTGTGTCTTACACATCATTATTTACCTATTTACAACTCAGCTTCGGGAATCTCTTTGTCAAAATCGACTACTGCTTAAACAGGGGCTGGCAAGCTCGCAGATATTGAAACAGGAGAAAGACAACGCAAGACCAAGGTTCGAATCCTGGACCATTCAAACTCTACACCCACTCCGGTTCGTCAGCAGAGTTCAACTAGATTATAGAATAGGTCAAACATCTGTTTGAATTAAACGCATCCAATCATAAAATGTTTGGCTACATGTTGCTGATAATATATGATACTCATTTGTTCTTCTTTTTTCAAATGTAACAGTTTGGTGAAGGTATGACCTATGTAAGGTCGCAAGACGTCATATTTCTCTCTTTCATCAGATTCACATAATGTAAACAAAACCAACTATCGGCTGAAGGTCAATACAGTCTAACAGCAGATGTGTATCTTTAAAGGGTTCGTGACACACCACGCATTGTGGATAGTCTCTGTGTTTCAATAAATAAGAATTTGTCATATATGACTGACCAATTCGGATACGGGTAAGGACAACGTTGTCTCTACGGCTTTCTAATTATGTTTAAAATCAACAGGTGGAAGCAATAATGACGCTTCAGCGGCACAATCTGCTTTTTCATTCCCTCGATGATTTCCACACCTAAAGTAACCTAGCATAATCAAATTTGACATAAAAAGATAGCATAAATAATGACTTTAATATTTTACTTATTGAAGCATGCTTCAAATTTGTATGCAAAGACTATGAAGAATAGACAAGCAGAATATATAATTGACTTTAGTACATCATTTGATTTAATGAGCTCAAGGACTTCCGCAGAGAATATTGACGCACCGATAGATAGCTATCATCCATTAGCGGTATCTTTACCAACCATGACTGTGACGACCGTATGATAAGTTTTTGAACCATTAATGTAAAATTATAATCATCCTTACGTTTCAGTTCTAGGTGTGAATAGGATTGAGGGAAGGCGTTAGAGTCAGGGACATACTTAACCTAATTAAAGTGAGATTTCAACTTCGAACAAAAGTCATGAAGCAACATCAATTAATGCAAATGATTGGTAGGTGCCTACATTAGTTTTGGCATTTTCAAGAAAAAACAATTTATGCTTTTGCAGCGTATTACAAAGAATAAAACACAATATTGAACTTCCCTAACGTCTCTTGTTTGCCCTTTGCGTTTCTTTTGTGCCCAAGAAAGGAAGAGTATGAGCAGTGTATCTGTCCGAGGACCAAGACAGGCGACGGTCGCTGATATTGGTAATTACTATCGTTCGCCAAACGGGTAGTAGTTATTATAATATGACCTAGTGGGATGTCATAATTTCGTTCCCAGTTATGGCATTTCAGTAAGATATCACTTTAAATGGCATAACAACCTCGGGGACAAGATCCCTTAGGGCGAGAGCTGACCCAAAGGTTGATTCTGGTTGCATGATTGTGTTTTTCCTTAATGACAAGTAATGGTATATATTGTATGGTATTGAGATATCGACTGCTCTAAGTTGTAACTCAAAACCTTTTTCCAGAACAAAGTTAAATCCTATTACCGTTTTAACAAAACAAATGTGCGATAGGTACTTGTATCGTGGTTGATATAAGGAATGGCATGTGTAAAAGTAAATTTCATATTTAAATTTGAACCTTTCTTCGTTGCTTCCATATTGCAGCCATAGTTACAAGGTTAATCTTTCAGTAACGGACTCTTCGCTTACTGAAATTGCTTAACACAAGCTTAATCGTTGTACAGTGGATATATGGTTATACACATGTACGTAATGTAAACGCAGATAACATGTAAACAAAGCAGCCTTCCCGTTAGCCAGATACCAGTCAATTACCAGGTAACGGGTACATATTCTGTATCACTAGTTGACGGAGGTGTTTAATTTCCACACAAAGCGTAACAGACACAATTCACACAGGTAAGTCTAGTTGCTATTTTTTTATAACTTCAATCATCGATAAACCTTCATTAGCAATCAACACGGGCGATGCGATATACCAACGTTCACGCTAGCCTTCCATATGTATTCTAATGACGTAACATCGATCGACAGATATCTCAATATCGCATATATGTACGCGTTTTGTCGTACAACGTGGCGAGCGATCGTAAAAT
Organism: Crassadoma gigantea; assembly: GCA_032360845.1. NCBI lineage: Eukaryota > Metazoa > Mollusca > Bivalvia > Pectinida > Pectinidae > Crassadoma > Crassadoma gigantea. The sequence continues at coordinate 3,049 of JAULCA010439341.1, read as the reverse complement.
CGCCCAGTTAAGCGGAAGATTTGCGCACATCGCCAAGTTGTGCGGACGTTATGCACACAGTGTATGCACGAAATGCGCAATATACACAGTATCTTTTGTGCATTTTGCGATCAGACAATAAAATCCCTATAGAACTTGACTTATCAGAGGTAAAATCTGTTTCAGGGGACTTGTTGAACCTGATAACAGTACATCAAAATTACCCACAATTGAGTCAGCTCTTCCATGAGCACAATATAGAATCCCCTTCTCCTATAAAACATCTGAAAGATTTATATTAAATGTGATAAACCCTTTTTGTGACTTAATTTTGAATAGTCATTGATGGCAAATCATCCTAATTACATTATCGCCCTTTTTATCGATAGAAAAACATTAAACGAATTTCATTTATGCAGTTTTGTCAAGGATAATTTATCAGCAAAATTTAACAAATGCAAAAGAATGTTAAGGCAGTGTAGTTACGTTCCAATCAGCGGTTAAGAAATCCTTTGCAGGAATAGTTGATGGACCGACGAGACACCATAGTTCGGCCAATGACAATGCATTTATCATTATTTCGAATATTGCACACAGGGGAGGCCGTCCTTAAATGACCTTAGCTGTTAAAAGGACGTTAAACAAAATAAAACAAAAAACCAAATCAAATTGTTATTTTCTTTACAACCTTGAGTGAATGTTGCTTGTCGATCTTTTCATCTGATAAAAAGTACGCATACACCACACATGGAGGTAAGACCTTAAATGACCTTAGCTGCTAATAGGACGTTAATCAAAATTAAACTTGGCTATAACACTAACAAAGTAACAATCATGATATACGAGTATACATGTATACATAAAATTAGTATCCAAATATGTTCAATTGACTCCGAGAAATGATGGGCGAAAATCAAAATGATGGCTTTTAATTTGTAACACGTCCCGCAACAGTTAAAATCTTATTGGCAATATTGAGATAAGTGTTCCCTCTAATCCCCCAATTTCTGCAGGACGCCCAGCGACATTCTTAGGATTCCAATAGGCCTATCTGGAGACAATCTGCACAACTAAATATAGTTCGGAAGACGTGTGAAATATTTCCGGAGTGTTGGCTAAAGACGTTTTCCGATATCTATGGCCAAGAAGTAATCGATTTGTATAAACTCACCACTGCTTTGCGTGAAATAAATGTAAAAGACTTACCAAGAATTGAATGGATGATCAAGACGAAAAAGGCCACATTTAGCTCCATCTTATGTACTCTGCTATACCATCAGGTCAATACACTTACGTTGGCTGGTGATTCAGATATACCTTGTAAAGGAACGTTGATCATTTCAGAGTATAATTACATGTGCATTATTGATGTCAGTTCCGTTACGGCTGGTAGCAGCATTATAAGCAAGCTAGAAACTCATTTATCGAAACATAGTTACCTTAATAATGTACATTAGTTCAATGATAAAATACTAAAAAGAAGCAAAAACATCGGAATTTTAGGGATGGTTTCATACAAAGTTCAACCCTCGTAGCAATGCCATTCTAATGTTCTTACTTCTGATCTCGAATTGTATATCCACTCATGTCGCACTGAGGAATACAACACACACAGGTGATTTAAAATTGATTAATAGATACAGTATGACACTAATGTTTCTTCAATCTATGGCCCTTGGGTGATGCTAAAAAGATGGAAAATATTGTGTCGTTCTAAATGGCTTCTTGTACAACTGTCAACAGGCAAACCAAAAGACATAACAAGAACTAACCGCTGACAGTGTCTTGATTTGATAAAAGTACTCAAATATACATAGGACTGACAAACATTTCATTGTACTCAGAAAACCAGAACGGTTTTGCTAATGGACAATTTACTGCTTAACATTTCTATACAATGTACATGTATGCCATGGAATAGGACTCTTTGTTGGTTTCGTGACAATAAAACAATAAAACAACAGAGAAATGCGTCATTCCGCCTCTTATTTACTAACGCTAGAACACGAACTTATGACGTATGTCACGTCGAGGGACATCGGGTCCCCAAACACGTCATATACATATTTCAGTTAAAAGTCGTAGGAACGCTGATAACAATTACTATATGCACAGAATGTTTTATTTTATCAAAACTAGTTAGAAGGACAAAGGTTCAAAACTGCATAGATGGGGGAATGAAGGGTTGTACCACATGATTTTATTTGGCAATATTAGATAAGGTGACTTCTCTTCTGGAAATCTGCCTGGCTGGATTGATTTTCAAACAGTAGGAGATATTGCACAATTCGGGGGCTTGTCCTGGTAACGGAGTGGAGGGGCTGATCGCAATAGCCATCCAGTGAAGCATTTGCCCATCACTGTTGATGTTAAATAAATAAACTGTTGAAAATACACACCAGTAGTTCTGGGTTTTTTTTTCATTTACAATTTGAACTCACCTTGACCGAACATTTTAGATCCAGCAAGTGCTCTATCGAATGTTAATAACTTTCTATCAGTTACCTAGTCAGTATGATATACCACTTGACTGTTGAGCTCATTGATGTTTTTTTCTTTTCAGGTTTTTAATATGAGGAAGAAATTATAACTTTCTGTCAAAATAAAGCCAAGAAATTTTATTTGAACCGTATGTACTATCGAGGAAAAAACAACGTTATTCTTTTGACGTAAATGACAAAAATGCATGCACACACTTTTTAAGGTAACTAAGTTTGCCATTTATTTAAACAATGCTGCAATTATCTTCTTAAGGTGTTCACGTGTTTTCGGGAGTATTTCAGAAAGTCAAGTAAAGACATCGCTGAACAGGCATTATGCAACGTCTCACAAGCCAGAAACCCGGTAGAACACTCAGGCCGTTTTTCTGTCATAAAGACAATAAGAGACCAGATCCCTTTCAAATGTACGTTTATGAACATGTTTCTATGCTACGGACCATTTACAGTAAAACGCGTTTATTAAGACTGCTTTGAGCTTTAGTCAATACGAGAAATGTAAGTAATGATATTACGGAATCTCTTTTCGAAACTGTAAATATTTCTTCAATTCTGAAATCTATTGGTTCAAA
>JAULCA010439318.1:3382-17909 GCA_032360845.1 Crassadoma gigantea | reverse complement strand
AGATAAATGCCCACCTGTTGGCCCTGCCCACCCCCCCCCAAAAAAAAAAGAAAAGGGGTAATCCACATCATTTGTACAATTTTGAATCCCTGCCTCCCATGAATGCTTTTCATCAAATATGACTGATATCCAGTGCAGATTATACAGAAGAAGTTGTTTGTATCAATACAGCCATATTGCCCCCCTTTGGACCCGCCCCTTGAGGATCAGCGACACAGTGTGTACAATTTTAAAACCCCACCACTTAGGGATGCTTCTAGTCAAATATGATTGATATCCATCTCTTAGTTCCAAAGAAGTAGCCTAAAGCAATATAACCAAATTAGCCCCTTGGTCCCACCCCTCATCCCCCTGGAGGATCAGCCCCACCATTTGTACAATTTTGAATCCCCACCACCTAGGGAAGCTTCCAGTCAAATATGGTTGATATCTATCTGTTATTTTCAGAGAAGAAGTTGCTTAAAGCAATATAGCCAAATTGCCCACTTTTGGCCATGCCCCTCAGCCCCACCATTTGTACAATTTTGAATCCCCACCACCTAGGGATGCTTCCAGGCAAATATGGTTGATATCCATCTCTTAGTTTCAGAGAAGAAGTTGCTTAAAGCAATATAGCCAAATTGGCCCTTTTTGGCCACACCCCTCAGCCCCCTTGGGGATCAGCCCCACCATTTGTACAATTTTGAATCCCCACCACCTCAGAATGCTTCCAGTCAAATATGGTTGATATCCATCTCTTAGTTTCAGAGAACTTGCTTAAAGCAATATAGCCAAATTGCCCCCTTTTGGTCCCACCATTTGTACAATTTTGAATCCCTACCACCTAGGGATGCTTCCAGCCAAATTTAGTAAAATTCCGATCCGTGGTTTAGAAGAAGTCGTTTAAAGCAATTGTTGGCGTATGGACAATGGATGCCACAGTATGGCATAAGCTCACCTTGGTCCAGTGGACCAGGTGGGCTAATAACCAACAAGTCACAGGCTTGATCCCACTTTCATATGTCATGACTCTTAACTTCATGGTTCTGAAGTAGTTTTCCAATAAATGGACAGAAACTGCCATCATACATGTATAAGCCCAAATGCACTACACATACCAAGTGAGCCAACAAAACCTAGTTGTAATTCAACGGTAGATTATATTCTTCTTCTTATTTCTATGAGAATTAATGTCTTCAATAATCTGTGCAACAGATTTTACAAGTCACATTGTCAACTGGTTGTGCGAGATTTTTCACCATCAACAGCAATCAATATTTTGATTTCCTGCTATATATGTATCCGCAAATGTTCAGTTCATGTGCTTCAGTCAGGAAAAAATAACAAGTACTAGGAAATAAAATATTCATGACACTTTATTCTCGACCGAGAACAGTGAAACAATACTTTGAAGACAGATTTACAGTCTAGGTGAGTAATCTAACCTTTGTATATCATCATCATCATCGGACATCTCTCACGCTGGATAGTGGACTGCGCCCCTACATATATATTGAGGACACTTATCACATGCCAATATATACCTAACATTTTTTTTTTTAATTTTGGTTAACATTATACCATCTCTTCCTCTTGCAACAACATTCATGCAAAAATATTAAAACAGGAAAATGACTCGCATACTTACTTATCTTTATCATAAATAACTTCCATTTATCAACAGTTAAAATTGCTTTTACACAAACCTTCGTTAATTACAATTGTTGTCCATCACTTTTTTGCCATGCTTCGGAAAAAGTGACAAAAACAGCAAGGTATAATTATTCACAATTTGAATACCTCACACTACACCGTAACAAAAATGAAAACAGTTTAAAAACAAAAAATAATTAATAAATAACTCTGGGCCTATTTTGAATTGTCTGGACTTTTTAAAAATGCAAGTTTCACATTCTGTGTGATGGTGATATCCTCTTGCTTTGGAATGGATTACATGTTTATTTCCACGACATAAATCAGCTGTGATGACACAATTGAATGTTACAACAGCACTTCACATTCACACGATTATGCTTTGCATATTGTTTTGTACAAAAACTTGTATTCTTTACATTTAGACCAGAGTTCTCTTGCGTGACGTTTTTTAATGCACCATACAATCTACCTTGTTATTATGTATACAGTAGATCCACCGGGAAACAATGATGATATAAAATATCACATTTTTCTTATTGAATGATGGCAATTCATACTCAAAACAAACAAAGGGGTAATCTTTTCAATCATGGAAAGGATTCTAATTGACTTGCTGTGCAGATATATTTTAACTTCACAGAAAGTTTCCATCACTTCCAACTGATTAAAAAAAAGAGAGTTTTGTTAATCCGACAATATAAAGCTTACACTTGCTTCTGAGATGCATGTACAGATTTTCCATGAAATAATTTCATTAAATCAAAGATGTCTGCCAGAGAAAAACACATTCACATAATATACAAAACTAACATTAAAATTGTTTTTGATCGACAATTTCATATATCAGATCAAGCAAAGCCAGAGGGCAATGTCAAATTAAAAACAGATTTTGATCTTAATAATTTCAAAAAGTTTATCAAGACAGGTGGGTATTTTCCCACCTTCTTAAGTAGAACATGAAATTTTGTCACTTATTGACCAATAATATCAATTTTTCTTGCACTTTTCCACACATATCACAGATGTAGCTAAACTATAATGCAATATATATTTACCCATGATGTCAACTGAAACATGAATAGCTCTGTTTTACACAAATCGTTATCCATTGGAATAATTTCATAGCTGCATCGCTTTGTGCTTCTTTTCCTGTTTCAGTTAAGGTTAGCTGTCAAGGACGCGTTTTAAAGATTTCCATAGAAAATAGAATTTTTTACTGCAACATCTACGACAAAACACCTAAGCATTTTCTAGTCATAATGTAACCAAAGTATTACTAGATTTCTGCATTTTATATCAATTCATGTAAATACATTGTTGTCAAGTTGTTTAACAAGGCACTAAAAAATGACAGAGAAATAATTCTGATGTAAAAGGACGGCTCAAACTATAGTTTATCAACGCAAGTCTTTTAAGTTTAAACAGAAATTTTGCGAACTCATTCACCCCTGAAATTTCCATGAACTATTCCAACCATTGAATTGGATGGATTCAAATGTCTTCAGGGGTGAATGAGTTCATCGCTCAATCTCTATAAAACAAGTCCTTGAGAGCACATCTGGGTAACTGTCTCGCAACCATTTTTTTTGAAGTTGTGGATGAGACATTATGCATTATACAAGGACAAATAATTAACATACTATATATTATTTTTTCTTGTAATAAATATATTGGTCCTAAGACAGGATTGATTAAATAAACACATTAACATAGCCTAACAACAGGAGGGAAAAAAACCTATTATACACTGTACTTCCAATTCATGCAAATGATGAGAAAACTTTTGGCATCTTGCACAACATAAAAATAGGTCATACATTTTGTTATAGGTGTCCCCAACAAGTTGCTAAAACGAACATAAAGAAAATAAAAGGGAGAACTTTTGTACCACCCAAATGTACAGATCGTTCCCACCTATAATGTTAAAAGATTCTCCAAGTTACACCAGTGAAAATTAAAATCATCAAATTGACCCCTGGCCTTGGAACATAGTGTTATGTAGTGTGGATTGCACATAAAAAATTAATACCAGATTTAATACAATGTAAAATATTTGTGAGATCAGTATACACAGTTCTGGTCTTTCTTTTTTGCGAATTCACTTCCAACATCTCTCCCAAAAAATGGTAAAAACATTACTTCTCCAACATCTTTCTAATTCTCAAATTAGCAAATTCAAGCACTTTTTTCATATTAATACAAATTACAGGCACCACAGTTCTGGTACAAACTTCTTTCTAACCGGTTTCCTTCAATATTTGGTTATTGGTAAAACCTCTTGACAGCACGATTTTCTATGCACCCTTCACCAATTGCATGCAAACCAGAAAAATTTTGGCTCACTGAAGGGTGAGAAAATGTAAGATGCATAGGCCTCCAAATTTCAAACCAGACCATTGTCCACCAAATACACATCTTTTGTTAATCCTTATTTGTAATAGGAGCTGCCGGTGAATTTTTAAAAAATACCGTAAAATTTCTTTTTAATTCACGCCAATTCTAAAGAATGACGATGCTAACATACCGCTTATCCTCGCAGATCATTTACACCATTTATAATATTAAGGTAGTGTACATCAATCGTGACTTTATCTTTGGTATCTTAAATATGGAAATGTTGATTTTAATATGGACTTTTTGTAGATTTACAAGTCTCTAAGCAGTCCAATGTTGTATTGTGTTTTGTCTCAAGAATTTCAAACTAACCGTTTGTAAAGTCATGTTCAAAATTTTATGACTTAAATCCCGACAGAATTTGTACACATCACTGTTTAATGCAATTCATTGACAAGTCAGTGGCATTACTGAAAATGAGTATTCTTAATATTTCTATGATCACATAGCAAGCACTGTTTATGCTAGAAAATATTACAAAAATATTTTCGAATACATTTTAGTTCCTGAAAATAATTTGGACTATTTCCCATTATATTTCTTCTTCCCAAGGTAATTTTTTCTCCCTGTAAAAATATCTATACAGATAAACAAGTTATTGGTAGCATTACTAATAAAAAATGTTTTTTAATTTGCTTTTTGCAACAAAATCATGTTGACTCCAAAATAGTTCTCTCTTCCACTCTGATCATTTTCTCTTCTATCATAAGCCTTAAACATGTTGCCTTTTTAAAGAAAATATTTCCATGAAATCCTTGTGGAAAATCAAGATATGCTGCCTTTTACATAGATGTCATTTTGGTTACTCCTTCATATAAGTTTCAAAAGACCAATTCAGGAAAAAATGGAATGAAATTTTCAAATAAGTTTGATTTTCTTTTTGTGAAATAGATTTATAATGCTTTTCCTGAAGAAAATCAAAGTAATTGTAATAATGAAATTATATTCTTAATCAAAAAGTTTTTAAGTGCAGTTTGGTAGCTATTTTTTTTAAGATAACATATAAAACTTGTTTTGTGATGTACATGCATGTATTAAAAATTTGAAGTGCTTGCTTAGCTTAATCACAACTTGTAAGCCAGTTTCTAACATTTTCCTGAAGACTGGTACTTTTCGTTTTTAAAACTTCACAAAATGAGATATTTTAAAAATTACATGGTATAATTCATAACAACAGATAAAACAAAGACACACAACTAACACTCAAATTCTTTCACTCTTCTGCATTCAGATTTCAAATTTATCAATCAACATGCAGCAATTTTCTTAACAGATCTGTGGACAAAAATTGGACACTACTTCTTCTCATACACAGATATACAACAAAATTGTTACGACAGTCTTTCGCCCACAAATTATACAACACTTCCAACCAATACCAGCTAGCAACAATTTAGCCTGGTTAACTGTATAAAAATCTCCCATGATAGTCAACCAAGGCGCCAGTCACTTTCATAGGGACTCAAATGACGAGGGGTTGTAACCTATGTGCTTTGAATTGGTATAATAATCGCTGCTACTACTCTCGATGCTACTGTGATCATCTGTGTCACTCTGGCCACTGCCATAGCCCAGGATGTCTATTTCATCTGAAAATTAACAAAAAATTATGAAATACAAATTTGTATTAAATGCAAAATGAATTCGGGTTACAATCTTTTGGCTTGTTTTGCTTTTTTCAAAATGACCATAAACATTTTTTTTTTAAATTAAGTACTTTTTCGTCATAAGTATGAATATGATCATTATTAGATTTAAACAATGAACACAAAATCAAGATTGCACATTCCTTCCTCAAAACAAGTGATTAAAAAAAAAAGAAAAAAAATCAACTAGAGTTAAAATTTTAAATAATTTCATTACAGCCACACCCCAGAGCAGCTTGTCCGTTTTCATATTTTTCCAAATCAAAATACCTGCGTCAAAAACTACTTCCACTTATCATAGCCTTAAGGTACCGGTCTTAATTGAAATTAAATGTTGTGAAATTTCAAGCTCAAAAACAAAAGAACTAAAACTTACCAGACTCTGAAGTAGAAGAGGTAGTTGAGTTTGTAGATGTGCTGCATTCACTGATACTTCTTTCCTGTCTCACTCGGTATTGACCTTCCAACAACGCCTCCAAGCGTCGTTGCAAGAACCTCTTTTCCCGCTTTAATTGTTCTTTTGCGTGAAGTTTTTTCTTTTCACCATCTTCTAAGTTCTAAAATATAAATTGATTTCAGGAATTTGAGAAGGCTGTGTGGTTGATATGCACACCAGTCAAAATTCTACAAATCTAAGGGAGATAACTCATGTTGTACTATGGCTTTTCTTCCTGGCCAGTCTATTCTCGTATGGCTAGTTGCAGTACCATTATTATTCTAGCAAAGCACATAATATTTTGAATACTATAGGTTTGATTTATTTGCTTAAGCCATTTGCAAAATATTTAATTCAATTTAATAAAAAATATGAATTATCTTTGACATTTTGTTTCTTGATTAAAGTATGCCACACCTTTAAACTACTACTTACTTGAGATTTATTATCTTTAAATGAGTATTTGTTACACAAGTGAAAAGAAACTTTTTAATACATTATCTAGAGCCTTGGGGCCTAAATGAATATTAAATGATGTGAAATTTTAAGCTCAAATACATATTGAAATTTCGCACAGAAAATGCACCAACTTGGGCTTTTGCAAAATGAAACAAAATTAGCATGCCAGAAAACTATAAGATGCAAAAAAAATTAACACTGGGAACATACCCTGTGTTATGAGTATTCTATTTTAGTACATTGGTGTTGTCACCAAAACAAACAATTGTACTCACCCTAATAAAACATTTGGTTTTTGTTAATAGTCCCAACGTAGTGTGACGCGATGAATCGGATCCCACTGGAACCACATCTTTTAATTTTTCAAGGCAGTAACGTAATTGTGCCCTCCTGTAATATATGAAATAAATTCCTTGCTCATTTTCTCATGTAGATATATACTTTTTTTTATTTCTTTCTGTTTTTGTTTCCAGAACAATACAGAAACACTTCATTCCTGTATTTCCATGAATATAAACTTAAGATATAAACTTTCTTTTTTATCTTTAACAGGATGCAAGACATTTAATATTCCAGCAAATATCATGGAAAATACCCAATTTTTTATGTTCCATTAATAAGATGCAATAACAAGATGCATCGTGAACATAATTTTTCTTTGGTAATTTGTTTGGTCCACATGTTTATTCCTTTAGATATATAGATTAATTCCTGGTGCAGTTTGTGCCTCAGTGCCTAATAGCACTACCAAGGCTGATGGCCTATTCACTGATAGCCCAGCTCCATCCAATCCGTTGCAGGCCTCAGTGCGACTGACTGGTGTGTTGAAAATAAACACATTCCTGGTAACACGCCCACTTGCTGATCGAGGTCAAGTTCAAAGGCTAAAGTTATTACACACACAGAGCACTGTGTTACATCTGTCATGTGACTATCGTAGATACACACTATGTATACACACTACCTGCCACATTGTATACATGTACACAATCATGGCCGCCCCAGTCCCTTGCAATATATAGGACATAGGAGACGAACAACCATTTACAGAAGAAATTATCAAATAAATCACTTTAGCCACAGAGTATGCGAGTGTCCCGTTAAGAATCGATCATCTGCTTTTGTTGTGATTGGGTCCTCCTGCAGAACCCGTTATATGGTGCCGTTTCATCCTGTACATTCACGTAAAAAATCGATACACTCCGCTATTGATAATGAATTTATAACAGGATATTTATCCAACAGAAAAATAATTCCAAACTATCCAGATTTTCAAATAAACTTACCTGTTTTTCTCTAACTCGTTGTGGGTAGATCTGGAAGGAAACAAATTTGAAATTAAACTGGGCACATACCAATGACTTCCAAGCAATGTTGTTTGTTTACAAAATATTCACACGATTAAAACCACCGAGACGGGATTTTTTTTCACATTTATTACTAAACAATGTTTTTTCGAATTTACTTTGTAAAATTAGAAATAACAAGATTAAAAAACCTTTGATCGAAACAAAGAGCTCCGGTATATTATGCAGAACTATACAAAGGTATCCAAGAGTCGACACGTCTTTTGGCATACGTTCAGAAAGTCATGCCGTTTCCACGTGCACATTTATAATACCAACGGATTCGATATACACAAATCAACAAATGAACATCAAAAATACAAAATATTTCTTTATAAGGACAAACAACTAAGGACGACGTAGACTCTTAAAATACTTTCCAACCAATACCCTAAAAATAACCGAAATTTTACCCGCCAAGTCGAAACAATGCAACAGTTACGATTTTAAGCTAAGGTCAAATATTTAACCAAATAAACTGCACAATCAACAACAAAGTATTTCAAATCAAGCAAATTTTTAAATCAACGAGCTTCTCAAATTAATATTCGAAAATATAAACACCCCCCATCTGGATACGAGAGACATGACTGTAAGGGGTGGTTACCAACGCTGCAGAAAATAATAAGACGAAGCAATGCATCCTTTCCAAAACCCGCTCAGCTCAATCTAAAACATGTTTTTGTTACGAAATGTATTATGCACTTAATGCAAAAAACAGGATTTCATGCAAAATCCTGAAGGATCCTTCCTTTGTTTTGTTTCTACAAAGATTCTTTCAAAATGGCGGACATTTTTTCTGGTCAACCAACCTGCCGCGGCAGAGCCGAGAAAATTTTCTGGTGGCACTTATTAGAGAACGATCGAAACAAAATAATGGACAAAAATTCTGAAGAAATGATCATTTTATCAGAATCCACGAAAATATTTTACTGATGTTGAAAAATGACGGAATATTCAATCAACAAAAAACATCAACAAACACTGTTGATCAGCTGATTCCAATATGGCTGACATCACAGAGCGACACGTGAAAACAAAATAATCAACAGAACAGCATAAAACGTACCTATTTCCCTGAGATTTCTTGGGTTTGGACTTTTTCTTGTTCAAATATTCAGGCATCGGAGCCGTAGATGCGTAGCCATGTTCAGCTTCTGCAAATCAAAGGAGAAAGTTGATCATGTGTGCATGTTTCTCAGCTGTCAAACTCATGCCGTTGCAACGTGGCATAGGAAACGATACAGAAAAAAATCTGTATAAAATCAAAATTACCTCTTTCTCTCCTATCTAGGAACTCAGCAGCCTGAAGAAGTTGAGATATGTTAAATGCCATATTAACAGAATAACTAAATATTTGAATTAAAATAAAATCTAAGGTGGGAGCTGCCAACCTGCACCCCGGCTGTCAAATTTTGTTTTGCCTAGCGCACGTTGAGGCAAGCGGGACAAGGTTTGTTTACCTTGCGTTTGAATCATCGGGTAAACCACGATGATTTCATTGGTCGATTCGATTAGTGACCCAGTCTTTCGACTAATCAAATCGGCGTTTACAAATAGCTGTTCGGGACGATCATATGCCAATCAAACTCTGTCAACGCCTATATGTCGAGTTGTAAACAGCATACGTGTGTGACACATAAGCCTAGCTCTTCTCGCTCACAACTGAGCTTTCGAAAAAGGATTTATTTTCAGAAATAATGGTGCAACAATCTCTAATGGGTCATATAACATTTAAAGAAAAGAAAAAAAATGATGAAAGCATTATTCACATAAGGCCAGTAACCAGTTACAATAATTACAGTTCAGTTACCGTAATGTCAATAACGGTACCGTCACGCTACCCAAATCGGGACATTCCAGAACGGGACACTTTAAGGAAACAGTCACTAGAAATTTGCATTTGGTGCAAATAAGTATTTTTTAATTGAAAATATTGATTAAAACATGCTGACATATCAATAAAACATTATATAAACTTTAATTACTGCCAATCATGGTTAACAGCCACAGTTTTAGTTTGTAAATAATGACGAAAATGTAACGTTCTAAATGTGATGTGCCGTGCGATTTTATTGATTTTCAATTTTGTATGTGACTTTTCACGATCCTACTATTTCACAACTAATGGTAGTTTGGAAAAGAAATTCATTCAGAACTACCATTGACTCTTAAATATTTCAAAGATATGCCATGTTCTGCTTTATATTTTTTCCATCTCCAAGTATAAGCCAAAACCGGTAGGGGTGTCCCGATTTGGGTACTGCTACACCTGTCTCGCGATTGCGTATTAACCATGGCTATATATATGGGGGGAAATCAGAAAATATATAAATGACTTCTTCTTAATAAAAATAATGGAAGATATGTAAATTAATCAGTCTTAATTCAGTTCTTCGTCGTTAGAAATATATCGACAATAACAATTATTAAAAGTGAGATCCATAATTAAATACATGTAAAAATACGTTAGACACTTTTTAACGCCGGACTGGGGTAAATATCGGATTTAAAACCCTTTTCTTTATCTGACAAATTCATGACTGTGTTCAAGTATCCAAAGACGTATATGTATCCCATAGAAAGTTAGGTTATAATTTAATATTTGCACGGTTGCCCAATTTTTGAGATAACCATCTGATTGCGACCATATATTTATGATCTGGTTGAATAAATGCAGTGACCGGTCGGACATACAAAATGACCCCCGGCTATATTAACCACCAATAAACAATGTTACATTGACATTTAGCAAGACTGAATAAGCATTTATTTGACTCTGATATTAAATTACGGATTTTTATAGCACATTTTTAATTATATAGTAATTTGATGACAATGTGAATAATACTGGTTGCAGTCACGTTTTCAGTTCTTATGATTGATTTCTAGGTTAGGTTCCGAATACTCGTCACATTTTTATTGGCTGTGATTTAAGTATTATTCGATAAGTACGCTATTTAGCCATGCTATGTTTTAAAATAATCTTTCTAAGGAATCAATTCCCATCATAAACTTGTCATGTTTATTTTGATCCGTATGGGGGAAATACCCACTGTAAATGACACAAACGGGGGCTGAAAAGCCGTTTTCCAGGGTATGGAACAATTCTCTACTTTTTTTTATCACATATCTTGGTGCGTTTGATCAATGAGCCGGATTTCATTATTTATGCTACACAAAACTGAGTAATATTGACAACATTCATCAAGATGAATATGTTAGTCAATATAAAAAAACTCTTGTAAAATCATATTTATTTAAATTTGGAAATAAGTCGTTAGGGCTCCAATATAAAATTACTAAGATGTAAAAGTTTCAGTTTAGATGTTGTCTCCAATTTTATATCACAGAGAGATAAAACGTTTTCTTTTAAGTTTCTTTAAATGAAATTTTATTGAAAGTACGTTTAGATACTCAAACTATTAACATCGATTTATTTTATATGGCAGTACTCTGTTTTATAAATTATATTATGATATATAATTGATAAAAAAATTATAAATTTAAATGCCCCAGCAAAATCGACAACTCCTGAACGTCATCCAAACCTGTGACAAACTATACACCTACCTCGAACTAATATACATGCAGGTCCAATATATAGCTACATATTATATCACATCAGTTCTATAATGTCCCATATAAAGGGGCTAAATGGTGGGAAAGGTCAGAATCTGTGAGGAACCCTTCATTAGTTGTCTCCCCTGTGTAGTACCATACGATTCAGCAAACGGTCATCCTCGATATCCAGGGGTTACGTTTATTTTCGCTCTCTACCACGGTGGATATCGAGGATGGCAAACGGTCAGAGAGGCAATCTTTCGTTGTTTTAGTTGAAGAATCTACATTAGAATAATACATGAAATCACCCGGAAATAGTATCATTATTGCAATGATTTTAATTTACCAGATAATTAATAGAGAAAAAATAGAATTTGTATTGTGCCTTGTGTGTTTCATCAGATGTATTTTTAGACGTTCCAAAATACATCTTGCGTATGTATACATATTTACCTTCATCTTTTATACACGGACGAATCTTTATATAATGATAAATATTCGTATTTTAAGCCAATCCACTTTAAGAACGTCACAGAGCAATGTGCTCCGTCAGCTCATAATGTTTTATACGACAGGGTATGAAGTGTGGAGCGAGGTTTGATAGGACGTGGGAGGGTGGCTTTCTTCTATAAAAATAGCTTTATTAAGTAACTAAATTCCTTTGTATACCACTTAAGTCGCATCATCCAATACCCATGGTCGAATGCTCTAATGTACATATATTTCTTTTTGTAAATTTAACTCCGAGCTTTTCAGCTATCAGTATACATATAACTTAAATGCAGAGACAGATACTGCATAAAGTAAGAGAGTTAAATACTTACACTCGGTACGTGTAGTGTCATATGTCATATTTTGAGGATTTTCATTTAAAGTCGGTGTATCAGAATATTCCGTAACCAAAAATGTGGGAAATAACCTTAAAATTACAAATATTATTTTCATCGAGCACTGACCATATGATTACATAGAGAATACAATACAGATCCCAATGAACTGCCTCGCGTGTTTCATCAGATGTATTTTTAGACTTTCTAAAATACACGTAGGTATACATACATATCTGTATCTTCTATTGACACATTCAAGTCTGTTCACACTTTAGCCATCTGGTGTTATATACATTGAACTTTACAAACCCATTTACGTTATGATATAGTGTCACACGTCATCCATATGCGCCGTTACACTGGGGTTTTTTTCTTTCTTCTATTTCATTTCATAATTTAGAACTTTTCACTATTTTTTTCATAATATATTTATAAATCAAGTACTTTTCACTACAGGTATGTAAGTTTACTCATATTTTCATTCCCGGTATTAAGAGCGAAAGTTACGATACCATAGCCCATTTTCCATTTCCGCTGTACATGTATTGACAGATCTGATAGCATTCTTCTCTTCCGCTTCCGATATAAAAGTACTTTGGTTGACTTTTACCGCAAAAAAATATTTTTTACTTTCGGTACAAAAGTGACAATATCGTTTATTTATTTGTTTGTGTATACATTGTTTTTTTACGGCTTAGCAACAGGCAAGTTTACGTGTAACTAAACCAAATTCATTTCGTTGCCTAGAAAGACACAACCATCTTCGATTAATTAGACAAATTTTGACATGGAGGGCGGAGGCGTAATACCAAGGTTGTCTCCCTTACTAAGGTGCCCAATACACAGATGAAAGGGGGACATGGACGTGTGTGTTTTTATCTAATAATACTATCTAGACTATTCTTCCATTGTTGACCCCCAGACGACCAAAGTGCTTCATGATAATGGACTGATAATGTCCTTGTGTCATGTTTGATAACAACTTGTGTGATAAAGCGAGTTTAGCACGATACTCGTCAGTGGATATAAAACAACACGTTGTTTGCTGACGCTATCAGTTACACTAAAAGCCGAGACGAAGCACACATACCCGTTGCAAAATTGCACGTAATAACTTATTTGTTTCATATATTAAATACGTTACATGAATTTTAATTGATAACGAATACAAATACGCCAAGACTGCAAAGTAAGCGATATATGTCCCCTACATACTCGACCTCTTAACAATGATATTGATCTTGGGTTGAGGACCGGGAGCGTGAGATGCAGCAGTATGTGGTAGTGATGCATCTGTCATCAAAATAGCTCATATGAAGTAACTGTCCGGCCAGACACGAACTGGCTTGGCTCGCTTATGTGACCTTGGCCTTAGTCGAGGGTCATGGAAAGAGGCAAAAGGCATGCGAGTAGCTGTAGCTGTGATAAGTAGTAGTACCCCTGTGTACGAACTTCTCATCCAAATATTTTAGCTGACATAAGCCAAATTGGATGATAAAAACAGACAGCTGACCTGTGACACTCGTTATTGTAACCTTGACCTTTGGTTACAGGTCGTAACAGGATTACGCTATACCATACTAAGGTCTACTAAAGAAGCATAGGTGTAGTTACATAAAAAATATGTCTTTCACCCAGAAAGTATGATCCGAACACGAACTGGACAGACGTTCATAGATCTACCAATGGACGAATAAGCCAAAAATGGCCCAAATCTAATCCATAAATAACTCAAAATGCAATGTCGTAAGTATTGTCATAAGGTTGCTCTGTGATACTAGTTTATCAACCTAACAACCACTGCCCTAACCAAGATCATCATCGTAATCATGTGATATTTTTGACAGGAATCTGTCGTCATTCGCGGCCTTCAGAACCACGTGTACTCTAACAAAACTGTTCGACATGACAAGATACAAGTGCGGCGTTGCTTACAAGCTGTCTTCGATTAAGGACAGATTGATGTAAACAGCGATAAGTGTTACCGGAAAACATCAAGGCATTGGGTAAGAGGTGATAGCCGAGTGCACTTTTCGAAGTTCTAAAACACAAAACGGAATTATTTAGTTGGCAGACTTCATACTCGGAATGAGTCTCTGTGTAGTCGAACGACTAAGTCATTGAACGGGAGGGCTTATATGTGCGTTAATTCCACGACTTAATTAAAAAAGTGCAAATATGTTTTTTCAAAGAAAAAGTGCGAAAATAGATATTTGT
>JAULCA010439296.1:0-10810 GCA_032360845.1 Crassadoma gigantea | reverse complement strand
ACACAGCTGACCCGCCCTACACACGTTATCGACACATGGAGTGAAGTTCTCAAGATCTGCAGCAAGAGAGTAATGTGCGTCCACTTGAAAAAGAACGATGTAGTTCAAACTGGTCTAGCTTTTAAATCGATCACTGTACACAGCTGAACTTTCGTCCAGTCAAAATTTTCCCTAGCTCCGGTAAAATGCTTTTTTACTTCGTGTTATTTTCCCCTTTCATATTTTATTTTCTTATATTGCTCGATGTACGCTGCGATGACAAATTCGTCTTCATATCGGAGAGCGAAAGAGGCGACCATTCCCTGGTATACGGTATTTTGAAGCAAAGGAAATGATAATGTTATTGGACTGTATGGCCTATGACATTTTTCTGAAAATCAGAAGCATATTACTTTTCCCGCGTCATATAAATGACTTTGTGCATGTATGCAGAAAAAGGTCGTCTGTTTTTATAAGGCAGCGAAAAGTGAAGCACAATAAATACTGCTCCTTAACAAACAAGATTAACGGCATATTTTTGACAAATTGAAATCAGCGTAACTTAGTTTGTTTTTAGAAGAAAAAAAATGGACTGATATAAATATCATTGCCACGTGACACAGAAACAATTAGAACTAAAAGTCAATTAAAAATGACATAAAGGTTGAGTGATAGTAATTTACGCAAGGAAGACACAACTCCAAAAATGAGAACCTCGTTCGTTCTGATATTGTTTGTTTGTTTATTCTCTCTTGTGTTCAGACGGTGTAGTATTGGTTTTTTTATTTAATCGAAAAGGTATTGGTTACTTATTGAGGGTGAATAAGAACACTTTCTCATTTTGACAATTAAAAATTACTTACCGTTTCCATAGCAATGTCCACCAAATTCCTGACCCGAACACTGAACCACTTACGCATGAAAATATACAAAGTATGTAAGTCAATATTAACTTATTAATTCTTATATTGTTCTGTACACCTGTTTAAATTATCTATGAAGATATCACAAGTCAATTAGAGCGTCCATCGATACACATACGCTACTCCAGTCCTATGATAAGGCATTTGGTTAAGTTAATGCGAACTGTTCATATCTGTGTTCATGAATTTGCTTTGTAGAAATGGGATTCTCATTTTGGTGTTGTTGTGTTATTCCTGAATGGAAATTGGGAAAATGTAGGTTTGGCAGTATAAAGGTCCCGAGTTTGGCATCTACGTTTATTGTGTTTTCATTGTTTTTGTTTTTTTTATATATGTTTTGAAAAATTAACTTCCCATCAATAATAAGTCTATAAAAATCATTCATGTGCTTTTATGGAACACTTTTTTTAGAAAGAGACAACAAATATTGAACAGTGATCGTATTATAATTGTACTTTTTAGAACCCTTTAACTTTACAAAAGAAGGCGTTGATTTTGAAATTTAACAAATGTTGGTATAATACGATGCTATACAAATCTTAATACTTTACAAATTTCGATGTGATAAACACATTTTGATATTATACATACTTATCCTCACCTTTGTCACATTTAGGTCCCGAGTATTCTTTATTACATACACACATTGGCTGTTGGTATCTGTCCAGAATACAAACACCATGGTGACAAGGATATTGTCCACACACGTCACACTCCGCACCCGTCCAGGCGTCGGCACAGTGACACATGGCGTCCGGGTCATGGACACACGTCCCGTTATTGTTACAGCGGTTAGCACCGCACTGTGTCACAGCTGGACAACAAGTCACATGTTTAAATGAATTGTTTATTCTTTTAAATCGCGCATACTTAAAAAACAATAAAATGCTTTGTTATACAGAATGTTTCAGAAAGAAATGCAAAACTATTAAGAAGAAGACTCGATCAAATATATCATTAGTGACTCAGATATGTTTCTGTTCATTCAAAAAAGAACATCAAAACACGGCACTAAAAGCAACTTAACGGAGTGGGAACAGGAAATGAGATTTGAACAAGCTGTGAAGAAATTAAAACTAAGATCTATTTGTCGCAATGCGTAATTTCTAGGAGCGTCTGATAGCAATGCAATAACAACCCCTGTCATGCATTGCATTATACCCATCGTATATACGCTATAAAACACAGTAGGCGTTTTCTGCGTATCAATATATTTCACGAGAGTTTCAGCCTTCAGGAAAATATTCATACAGACAATACTCTCAAGTGATCTGAAATCTCAGGTAAACATTTATGCAATGGACTGCTTTTCTTTTGATTACAAAATTTAAATTTATTTCCGGAATCTTGAACCTAACATCAATGCCGGAATAATGACGTCAATGACGGAATAATGACGCAATATTAACATTGCGTATAATAGCGTTTATTCCTCATTTAATTTATCGGTTAGATCAAAGGATAATAACCGATACGTTTAACCAAGAAAAAGTTTGGCTATCAGATGAACCTTGTGTTGCATAGATTCAAAAGAGAATGTTTCATTACAACAGAAAGCTTCACCAGGTATATCGTTACACATTTATTTTCGTTGATATCATTGTTTCCCGAAACAAACATCATAAAGTCATTCACGAAGTACAAGTATCCACTCATACGGTGAATATTATAAAAGTCAAACTTGTAATTACTTCGTGGACCTATGAATTGGTCGTTAAAGATTACTAACAAAATCAACAAAAATAAAAACCCTCACGAACAAGAGTGATAGCACAGTACTTACCCATATCACAATCCTCTCCTTCCCAGCCTTCATCACATAGACATCCAAAGTTATAGAAGGACCGAAAGTAGCAGGAACCATGGGAACAAGAGGACACTCCGCGGCAGTCGATTTCTGAAAAGCAGATAAAGGGAGATAAATGGGGAAAATAATCAATAACAATCCATTAGCAATATCCAATTGCAAACTAACACATTTATTGGCTTCTGTTTGTTTTATTGTTATTGATCAGTTTGAGTTTCTTCAATGACCCTTAAACAGAAGACACAGAAGGCAACCCCCGATATTGTAGGGGCCCCATATTCTGGGTACGTACAACATGCAGTGGTTTATTACCTTTCTTTAACTTGCACAGGGTAAAGCATTGCAAACACAGGTACCAGCAGAAAAAAATGTATGTTTCGAACATATTCAGAAGGAAATCAGTCATTTCGGAGTATTTGGTTTATTTGTGTTTTACGCCCTATTAACAGCTATGGTCATTTAATGACGTACCAGGGGTTGGACGTGGAGTACCCGGAGAAAAACGGCCGACCTTCAACCAGTACCTGACAACTATCTCACGTAAGCCTCGAAACCGCGATTTAGTGATAAAGAGCTAGTGGCAGCAGAATGTCAGGCGCATTCACCAATACAGCTCCAGTCATTTCGGCATTACTTTTTCTTAAAGACATATTATATTGTCAATTTAAACAGCAGAAAGCCTTTGATTCATATAACATGTTGCAGATTTACACAGAGAAAAATATATACATTAACATCACAAAATAAAACGAAACAATAAAACGAAACAAAAAAAAAACAAAAAAACAAATAAACCACAAAGTTTACATTTAATACTCAGAATCATAGATTTTCTTTTTTTACCATGATAAAGGTCTGTAAGGACTTACCAACACAGGTACCGTTTAGATGCCTCACATGGCCAGAAGGGCATCCGCACGGAGATGAATCCTGTGGATTGAACTCGTCCTGACAAAGACAGTAGATGCCTTCCGAGTTGACGAGACATTCGGTACCTGGCTGGTTCATGCAGTAGTTTTCCTGACATATTTCATACACATAATCTGAGAAAAAATGTAAGAGTTAAAAATATATCATATCCATTATAATAGGGGTTTTCTACTAATATACAACTGATATTTAGGTATGTAAGTGCTTGTAAACCAATGCATTGACGCTAATCTACGGTTAATAATTGTGAAAATATCTACAAGCCAATATTTATTTATACATATTTTAGATAATAGATAAATATAATATAGATTTCAGACCATTTGCCAACGCAAGAAATTCAACACTGCAATCAGTTTTAAGGGGTTACAACGAGAACATATCGTTCTTTGTTGTAACTGACATATTCGTAAAATTAGTTAGAAATGATAAGTACATCTGATTTCTTATTTGGGAAAAAAATGAATAATCCTAATATGTAGAAAAAATTAACAACTGCCAGATTTCAACGTGCATAAAAGCTATCAAGGATAACACAAACAAACACACATGTCATACAGAAAGCAACAAAATGTGCTGAAGAGACCATACAACAACAAAAATTTGAATGCGAAACCAGAAGCTATAAATCTACTTACTAAATGTGTAGCATTTCCCTCCGATGGAGATATCTGATGCATTACACACGTGACCTGAAAACATCGATAACAATCACTTATATCCTCAGGATATTATACGCTTAAGATAGACGAATAAATAACCTTTTTTTTGTCACGCTTGAATGGAATATTGATATTTTATAATGATGAGTTTCGTGAAACAGGGCATTTTCACATTTGCAAGTTTATTTTAGTGACCTTCAACATGGAAGTTCATTCTTATGCAAGTATCCTGCAATGACTACTATTTGAAAAAAAGAACGTCATTACAAGTACACAGTCACTTTGAAAGAAGCTGCATAACAATGATTCCTTCTCCGTCTAACATTACAAATGCCTGCACTACGAGCAGACACTTTTTTTTAAAAGAAGGAAAGCCAAATTGTTATAACATACTATTTTCTTGTATATTATACCATTACTTTTGTGAACAATATTAAAATATACCGCGGTGTCACGCATGTAAAAGCTTTTCAGCATCACATACATTTCACGTAACGTGTGAAAGTGCCAAGCCCTTTTATTTTCGTGAGAGATAATATTTAAATAATTCTACCTTTCGAATATTTATTTCATAGGCAATATGTTACAATGACAAATAATGAACTAATATCCCCTTAATCATATATTTATGTATTTGAGGAGAAATCTACAGGCAAATGGCTCATTAAATAAATAATAACGTATATGCAAGTCAAGTTATTTACAGTAACAATTCAATTGACAACACTCTCAATTATGAAATATTGTGTCTATCTGTAGTTTTTTCCTCAATATTTCATGAGGTTTTTGCTGAAGTTAATGGGAATAAACTAACCAGGGCACAATTGAAGGTATCTGTCACCAATAGTGCTTTTGGTACATTTTCACCTCAAAAGTTTGGTTTAGTACGGTCACCTTAAAAAACACGTGACTGTAATTAACGCATTTCGATTCAAATAAATTACCTTAAGGATGCTTGCAAATCGCCACCCAACTTGGTGTAATCACTTACTTTCATTGCAAGACACTCCAGTGTATCCAGGGTTGCACACACATCGAGGCGTGGCGCCCAACATCACACAGCTTCCCTGGTCACATGTGGTACCAGCACAAACGTCACATGACGCCCCGGTCCATCCTCCGTTACAGAGACACGTCATAAAGGGATCTGTAACGCATGCGCCGCCATTCAAACATACCAGATCACATGACCTATCGGTTGTGTTGGTGACGGGAATCACTGTTAATGGAAACATACAAGCGAAGCATTATATTGTCAATGAATTGTATCGCCGTGAAACGATGTATAAGATGCGCAATGTGTCAATAATTCACATTAGATATTTGAAAATATGTAAGTATTTATAGATAATTTATTGAATTTCTTTGTTTAAGACTTAAAAAGTGATAAACTTAACCGATTAAAAAATCAAGTATTTTTTCATTTTTTTTTTCATTTTTTTTTAAATTAATTAAAAAACATATTGCACTATGCAATTTTTAGAACGGAAACTTATTTGTTTGATGTATATCTACATGCAGCATTTACATGTATGTATCAAAAGTAAGATTTCGTGCAGCATAAGCGCTATTTGATATTTTAAATACTTTCTACTTCCACTTTCAGAAACTATAGTTATAATGGCACTATTTAATATTTAATATCGTGCTTGCCGGTTTTAAAAATAGTTTTGATGTGAGAGAGGAAATATTTGCTGCACACAATAAACAGTGATATATATTTCTTGCACCTACAATTGTATCACCCCGAGTCAAATGTACATGTAGACAAAGACGGAGGCAACAAATGTACCTGTAGATGGTGGCAGAGCGACAGTTGTTAAATCTGTCGTTTTGCTAATTGAAGACAGAGCGGTGCTTGGTGCGTCCGTGTTCTTAGTGACATCGGTTCCTTTGGTAACTTCAGAGGTCAAAAGTATGTCTGTTGCTTTAGTGGTCAAATCAGGTTTCGTGATAGGTAAATTCTGTTTTGGTGTAGTGGATTGGGTTTTATGAAGTGATGTTGACGATATCTCATTTGTAATTGGTTCTATAGAGGTACGATTTATTGGTAGAGACATATCGTTGGTGACATGTGTCATGAACGTTGACATAACGTTGATTGATGGAATCATAGTAGAGGTTGCAGGCAATGAACCAGTAGTTAAAGTAATATCAGACGTTGTTTCGTTAGTAGTTACTGTCTCTTTGGTTGGTGGTAGAGTAAATGGTTCTTTGGGTGGTGGCCTGGTTATTGGCTCTTTGGTTGGTGGTAGAGTAAATGGTTCTTTGGTTGGTGGCATGGTTTCTGGCTCTTTGGTGGGTAGCATGGTTATTGGCTCTTTGGTTGGTGGTGAAGTAAACGGTTCTTCGGTTGGTGGCATAGTTACTGATTTTGTCGTTGATTTATTATTTAATCCATCTGTAATTGTTGACATCAATGTTGTCATGAGCTCGCCAGATGTGACGTCAGATGTCGGTTTCAGCGTTGAAATAGGTATTGTTGCCATGGTGACGGTTGTACTGTCGTTAGAATGCGATAGATCTGTTGTTAATGTTTCCTCTGCAGTTGTAACTTCTATATGATTGAAACAAGAGCTACTTTGTTATTATTGTTCTCTAAATATATTATTTTTATTAGATGTACTTTAAAGAACTTGTAATAATATATCACGTTAAAAGTTCCAGTTACAATGTTTAAATATTTGTAAAATGAAGTCTACAGCAACAAGTATGCTTCATATGTTTATCCTAATGCTTTGTTATTTTGCATCATATATGCACAGTATTACATCAATATCTTTTTTTTAATAACAAACGTTTGATCAAACATATAATAGAAACAATATGTACAGGAACACAAAATTATGTATAACTTTATATCTGTATTGAAAACAAGTAAATGATTTATAAATTCCACAAAATGTAAAAGTTACGTTTATATGTAATAAAAAAGGAAGTTTCCATATCAAAACCAACGCTGTTTTCTTATAAACATATTTATCAGATGATTTGATTCCTAGAAAGACTACATTACCTGTAGTAGGACTGTAAGTAATGTAAGACTCGGTGGTAGTAAGGAACGCTATCCCTTGTCCTCCTGTACATCGTCTATGTACCGTACCGCTGTCACGCATAATGTAGCCGATCTAAACATCAACAATAGGAGATGTAAGCTTGGTTTTATTTTGTCCAACGTCCAATTAACAGCTTAGGACATTTGCCTCCATGAATGTTGTCTATGCGTGCATGTGTATAAGCAAAGATTTCCTCTCTGATAAACCTCTAAAGAGGTGAAAGCACGAGGAAGATACTTAAGAAATTATTTTGTCATTTCTATTATGTTTAACTATCGCAAGGATTATTTTGTTGTATTACTTTATTACTTTCTAATCAATAACCCTAATTGCTGAAACCAAATTTATTTTCACCTTATAAGCATTTCTTTTTCTTTTCTTCTTTTGAAAATGCAGTTGTTAACCATATCAAGTTAATTTAACTTAAAGAAATTTCCTTTGGGATTGGTTAAGGTATTCTTATTGAAAAGAGGTTTAGCTTTTAAATAAAAAAATCATAACAAAATTATATGTATATGGTATTACCATATTAAAACAAATCGCTTGTTTTTCTGTCTTAGTTTAAAGAAAACTTTTAAACAAAAAGGGTATTATAATAAACCATTTTATAATACTAGTAGATATATAATTATGCATGGAATCCTTTGTTATTTCGTATTCCGATTTTCGTATATGAGCAACAGTATATTTTACACACATGCACTATCTAATTCATTATCACGTTATAAGTATTACTTACTAAATGAAACTGATGAAATATAATATTCTTTTTAAAATCAACAGCGACCCATGATTCATTTTCGTCGTTTGTGTGGGCAACAGGTAGACATTCTCCTCTGATAGCGAGGCCTATCTCCTCTCGAGTTACTTCAGGGCTGGTGTAAATCTTCTTTGTAGATCCGGTCACACACAAACAATTTTGATTGGTAGCCAAAGCGACATGCAAGATCAGCAGGAAAATGCACACAGAATAGGTCATGAACCACATCCTTTAAACTGACGGGGGAAACATAAAACGATATCTCAGTATAAACACGCAATATCAGTTTTAGAGTGTAAATCGCCATTTGCACATCTTTTTAATTTTAACATATTGGGCAATAACAGGTAAATTAAAGAAAGCTTCAATTTGGCGTTATAAATGGACAACAGTTTGTTCTCTTGGATGGCTTCCTGTCGATAGCAGCTAGCTTAACAAACAGAAGAAAATAAACAGACTTGACTAAGAATTTCTTTGTTTGTCTCCTATGTCGAAAGAGTTTACTTAAATATGACTTTGTTTAATAAATAAACCCACAATGATTGAAAATAAAGGTCGGAGTTTAGAAACCATGATGTCATGTATCAGACAATATGTAATTAAAACCATAATGAAACAGACTAGGAAATAAAGAATAAAATGAAACAGACCATATGTACTATCAATCATAATGAAACAGATCATTTGTTATGTTAAACATCATGAAACAGATCATATGTAAGATAAAAGATAAGATATTTTAACGGAAACGACTCAATAAAAAAGCAAGCAATAATAATAGAGCATTTGAAATACTTTGCTATGTGAATCTTTATGCTAATAAAAATATACAGGATGTACGTATGACGTTGTGAGCAATACCAGTTTGTATTCGACCGTGTGTAATATTTTCATACGTTGATACCTTGACCTAGTTTCTGAAGTCAAAGGATCGCTCAGAAAAACTTGTGCCCAGAACCAACTCTTTGAAATGTGTTTATCCTCGAAAATTTTAAATGGAATTTTCATACATGTAACGCGACAAATATAGCCTAAAAGACAACGAATAGCTGCTTTCAGGAGTGATCGGTCGACTCTTTCAATTTTATATAATTATTTTGTCTAACAGATATTTTAAGATATTTAACTTTCTAGGATTTGACGTTATTGTATGAGGGGTCACGTTATGTTGACCTTTTA
This sequence comes from Crassadoma gigantea, assembly GCA_032360845.1. NCBI lineage: Eukaryota > Metazoa > Mollusca > Bivalvia > Pectinida > Pectinidae > Crassadoma > Crassadoma gigantea. Next base: position 1,514 of record JAULCA010439296.1, on the reverse strand, counting down.
TTGTAGTCAATCACACGTGTAACGTCATAAAACTCTTGGAATTATTTGAAAACACATGACACGTCCTGGCTTTGAATGAAATGTCACATGAACTTGACCCTTGACCCTTGATTCGGTGCTGCATCTCAAACCATCGTGTATTGTAGAAAAAAAAGGATAAAGAAAATGATGTGTGAGGTAGTTTATAAATTATGAGTGAAGAATTTGATTTTAATAAGATTGCTCATTGAAACGTAAACAAATCAAATAATTTCTCGTCAAGGCAGTTTGTGATTTTAAGATATTTGTCTTATTGTGACATCTTATTTCACTTAAAATCTTTTTTCCATAGTAACTGATTTATAATTTTAAAATTAATAAATATAGTGTATCTTCCCAACAACGCACCACATATTTGGAAATAAATCTGTTATCTGCGTGAATTTTTATACGGCAGAATTTCAATATCATGAAACATGTCCTAATGTTAGTTAATAAAAGATATCTAATTAAAGTGTGCTTTGCCGAGCTTAGAGAAAATGGCCTTAACAATTAGGTCAAGTCGTTATGGAGAATTGTATCATCATAAATAAGACAAAGGATTAAAAGACAATGATATCATTTACCTCAAAACCTTGGAAATTTACCTTGCAAAAGTTCCTTTGTGTTTTAAGGATCTTTCATGAAAAACCATAATAATTCTGATGTTTCTTACAAACATTCACCTACCTTAGACCCTTGGCCGTGAAAGGTTAAGTACATATGATGCCTTATCAGTGTTATGTCCATCTACACCTGACATTTGATAATTATCTGACACACTGCCAGACTAACCGCGATTACAGGAAACACCTACGTCACAACTCTGAGACTACAATTATCTTAAGGCGTTTGGATATGATGTGACACACTGATAGAACAACCGCGGTTACAGAAACTAACAACGTCACAAAATAGAGAGTAAAACCCTATTTTGGAAAGATGTTTTGAGGCCTCGAATAGACTGAATATTAAAGAGGGACTAACATGGGATAATGGACAATCTGTTTTTTTTTTTTAAAAAACCCATTATGGTTTAACTCAAATCTGACCATAGGTCAAAAACACATATTTTATCAGGATTGCTATCATTGTGGAATTACTCTAGTTAACGATATGATGAAAGATGGAGAAAATTACAGAATGAATTTAATGATAAATATAACATAGACACAGACTTCTTATAGTATTATAGTATGTTATCAGCAACAAGAAGATTTATCACACAAAACAACATTAATCACAAAACAATCATGGACGTAAATTACCATAGTTTACCTTTACATTTTAAGAATTTTTTCACACACAAAAAGGGACAAAAGATTTTTATACAATTCTTACAAAACGAGATTTTTCAAATTGGTAGAAGAAAATGGGGAGAGCTATTTTATATTCATGATGACAAATAGAAGAAAAAATTTCAAATTCCTTTTCGTGCAACACCCAGTTCAAAACGTGAGTGGTTCCAAGTTAGAATCTTACATAATGTCTTAACT
>JAULCA010439252.1:0-10812 GCA_032360845.1 Crassadoma gigantea | reverse complement strand
GCTATATGTTCTAGATAAGACAACTTATTTCTTAGGCTACGAATGTTTAAATGAAAAATAGTAATATCTTTAGAATGGTCATCGGGGCCTGGATTCGGATGAACATCGTTATTTGATAGGAGAAGTAGTTGTAAAATAAGGGAAAAAACTTGAATTATCTATAAGACAAGATAAAATCAGTTGAGTGACATAAGCTAATTTGTCAACAGTGTACATTATTCGTGACATGAACCCACTTACGAATCTAAGGAGATTTACATAAAATATATACTGTTTTCGAGAAAGAGCGCTATGCGTACATAGGTAAAAACAGCCGATCGCCGCTCTGTGAGACACTATATCGTTACCCAGTCATCGTAGACAAACATTATTATAGGGCGACGGTCGGGTCTGTAAAATACACATGTGCACACTTTTACGGATGTACACTCAGCAATCAGGGAAATAGAGAGGTCATAGGGGTAAAAAAAGGATGATAATAGGATATGTCAATGTATGGGTATAAAAAGTTAGAAGGAAGGCAGAATGTGGAGAGGTAGAAGCTACAGGTAACATAGGGATAGAGATGATAGAGATGGTAGAAATGTGTTGGGAATTTAGTCATTTAAAAGGGTTTGTAGAATATGAATTACATGGGCATATAGAGAGGATATTATTAGGTTCAAGCTCACCATACCACTACAATTATCTATATATATATAGATTTATACTTTATATACATTACATGTGGCCAATACTTACACTCACCAATACATGTACGCATCAGTGTTGTCCATACTTTTTACAATAATTACAGGTCTATAAATTATTAACACAGTGGAGGAAAACGTATGTACAAATACTGACCTGCACACTGAGTTGACTAAAGAATAGGTACATGTAGTATACAATTGAACTTTAAACTTTGCATGTATAACAAAATTTGTTTTTCAATATATCATAATACATAGTATAGCATTCATGCACATGTACTTAAACATTTTTGAAGCAGGCGAATTAGACAGTGATTGCGTGCAAGGATGTTTACCTGACAGATATTTGTAACAAACTTTTTTGAGTTTTCGTGAATTCAGATTTTTAAAAGTCAAGTTGTAAGCTATTTCCAATATTGTCAGTCTATACATATAGCATAGGAGGGATCATTTACCTTATAATTTGCATTGTGGAAATATTTTATCTTTCTTACATGTACATAATATTTGAGAGGTCTCATTTTATATTCAATGTTTACAAGCTATATTATCTGTTTCCCTATATACCATAAGGGAAGCTTAAACTCGACGTTGAAAATGCCGACATAAAAACTTGAGATGAAGACATCTGCTGCAGCGGTATCAAGTTGGAATAGCAACCTGTGGGGTAGAGTCGACAGACGTGGAAGTCACAGCCGAGGTAAGAGTGAGGTTGGACGGTGTGATGGAGACTTGTTTGTAGTTTCCGTCAACAACACCAGAAAGGGTCTCGCTGATAGCCCGTTTTTGAGCTGTGGAGCAGTTACGGCTATAACCTTTCAGTGAGGCCTCATTTCTATGACCACTCATGTACATTATGTCGTAATCCTGAAAACCTGAATGACTCAAAATTTCAATAGCTGTCGCACGAAGACAATGTGCTATGTAACGTTTTGAACACGCCGAACCTTTACAAATGTCGGGCATAAAGGATGCAAAACTCCTTTTACCCATGGGCTTGTTAGTGTACCACCGATCATGCAGACCAGATGATAGGATGGCTTCTTTGACACAGGTATTGAACAGTGATGGTGATGTGGGGTCAGTTTTGTTTATGAGTGTTTTCAACATTTTTACCGGACAATTTGGCAAGTTGGTGGCATACATGCGTTTGTCACTCGGAGCTTCTTCAGATGTTATTCCCCCTCGAAAGTTTTTTTGTTGTGTTTCGTGTGATAGAGACTAGAACTCGTTTCCATTATCATCGTTGCAGAATTCGAGTTTAGGTTAAGTTGATGGTGAAACGCAATACATCGGGTAACAAAATGAAGGGCCAAACTATACCAGACGCAGTGACGCAATACCAGAGGGCACCTGTCAGCATTGAAGTAGGTGGCAATTTTGCGCTGATCCCCGATTTCAATTATATCTTTGTGTGCTGTTGGTTTGGATGTGCCCAACCTCAAACGTTCTCTCAGCATTCCATCCAGGCATTTATTGCAGCGAGTAAATGTCTTCTCATTTACAATATCTATGTCCCGCTTTATATCTTTAAAATGCCTATTTATCCCTGCTCTTAATGTGTTTCAGTGTATTGTTATGGTATTCACAATTTTCTGTAGAGTTTGGTGTAGCCTCAACATTGAATTTCAGTAATTTCGCAGAAAATTCATCTGCAGTTACTTCGGTCATTTTGACTTTCATGTTGAAATTTTCCATGCGCTAATCTGAGAAAAAAAAAATCAAAAACACAATCTAAATATGTCCAATTAGAATTGAAAGATTTATACATATCCATGTTATTAGATAATCTCTCAAAGTTTTCACAGCAGCACTGTAAATTCACGATTTGTCAATCGATTAAATTATAATTAAATATTGCTCCAAAAAACAAGAAATATTTATTTGAAAAAAAAATCTCAAGTTTCTTTTTTACTTTCTTTCTGAAAAAATAATTAAATCACGAACTAAATGTAAGGGAACGTTCGTCTTTATTGACGCTGACAGATTGTATGGAAATATAAAGCGCATCTAGATGGAGTGCAAAATTTGCAATAAACTTTATTGATTCAATACACCCACCCCCATAATCTTTTATTTCACTTTTATTTCACATATGGACTGTACTGCAAGTATGACTGCTTTATTTATTGGGTGGGGTGTATACTAAATATATAGAGTTTAATTAAACTATGATGAAACATCGAGAATCAATCTTTATTTACGACATACACCATTCCATATGTACTATGTAAAATAGATTACATTTTATTTTAATTTTAAATATATATTTTTTTGGAATTATATTTTTGTCAAATTTATTTTTGCAGGCCTGCAGTTGAGCAATATATATTGCTATCAGGAGTGTCAGTGTTCTGTCAAATTATGTGTTTCTAAACTGTCTGCATTATACTTGCATTTTTATTAGCAAATGAATCATCTGATTCACATTTTTTATACACCAGTACAACAATATGTTAGACATTTTGTTAAATTACAATTCAAGTGGCAAGAGTTCTAAAAGCACAGTTTTGACATTGTTCCAAATCCAAAATAAAATTTAATTCATTGGTTACATTGTTTTTATATGATGTTGTGTTTTGTGTACTGCATTTTTTCATGCTGGGCCAAAAAAAAATACATAAATGTCACTTGTTTATTGTTTTAAATGCCTTATAACGCAAAGTCATAGACTTTTTAAACCAATTTTTTCATGAAGGCATAGTAAATTGAAATGTTCAATTTTTATTAACTTAATGAAATTGCAATGAAAGAACCATACCAGGTCAGTGCCTAGCAATCCTTTTTTTTTTTTGCATAATTGTGACAAAACATACATTTTAGTGATTTTGGTCTTGTTTGTTTTGTGTATTTAGGCCAAATTGAAAATGTTTTGTTTGGGTTTTCCATAACCACCCATAACTTTTGGTGTATGCCATTTTTATTGATTTTTTTATATAAATTTTCTATACATAAATATATATATATATACTATGTGTTAAAAAAAAAAAAAAAAGATACATATATAGGAAGCATACTTCACCCCATGCTTGTATTTTTAGGAAGATGAAATGGGAAACACCTTGTTTTAGTTTTAAGGGATATAAAAAAAACTTAACCTTCCCTAATATTTTTTTAATAAATAATGTTTCATTAACCTTGTACAATGTAGTATTCCAACTGCCCATTTGGTATTTGATTTGGTAGATTTGACTGCACCTGGGCCTCATAATGCAATATCTGATCATCCGTTATGGATTTGAAACGCTTGACAGGGGATGATGATGTAACTTTCACAGCTGGCATCTCTGGCTTTGGGAGATCATCAGTTGGTTGTTTTAAGATCTCGTCAATCTCAGCTAACATAACTACGTCAGTTACTAATGAGATGTCGGCTGCTGCAAGGGCCCAAACCAGCTCATCATCAGCATTATCACCATACAAAGAACCATGACTTGTATCTGAATCGCTGCTGGCAATGTTGACTAGACTTTCTGGTAGATGAATATAAAATTCTCCCTACTCGCCATCGACCACATCCATATCGAAGCCGCTGTCGCTTTGAACATCCATGTTGAGCAGACGATGGAGGACAAAATACAAACGGCTTACAACATATTAATTCTTTTTCCAGAATTGTGTACAATCAAACCTTAAATGAGTTTAAAGATTCGCAGATAAATGCAATAATAAATAATGTTTTTAATGGTTGAAATCTCCCATTGATGATATCTCGTACCTATGTGACCTACAAACGTGTAGGCGGTGTAAAAATAGATAGCCAATGTAAACAATGTATTCCTACGCCGGCAAGAAAGTGATTCGCCGGTTTGAACAAGAGCACGTGGCCAACAATCTTCATCGGGAAATGAAGTGATCGGACTTTTTTAGTTTCATTGAGGCGGACGAAGTGAAAATGTAAATACTTGAGAGTTTAATGGAAACGCTCAAGTGCCCGCTGGGATTCTGGGTGATACGCACTAGCTTTGTACTGAACAATGCCTAACTGGTGCATTATCTGCTGGAAAAATGTTGGACATAAAGTTCGAACCCTGGTCCGACTGTATTGACCTTGGCAAACAAACAAATGTAAAAAAAACTTAATTAACGCATTCACTATGGTAGTGGTTTTGATATTCCTTAAAGGAATAGCTTCGGGAAATCTTGTTGATGAACACATAATTGTCAACAAGTACTCGTTACCCGATTTGGTTTTTGGAAGGGGTCCCACACAGTCAATTATTACTTGACTAAATGGTTCATCACATGTAGGTTTGGGGTATAATGGGGCACGGGGTACCTTATGATAAGGTTTCCCCACTACCTGACACGTGTTACATGACCTACAGTATTGTGCCACATCTCTTCTAAGATTTGGCCAATAAAAATGGGCTAGTACCCTATTATAGGTTTCGTTTACCCCCATTGGAGTGTCGTGCCCGATAGACAATATCTTGTCCCTGTATACTTTTGGAACTACTATCTAATACACCACTTTCCACCCCTCTGTCGCACTAACATCCGGGGGTCTCCACTTTTTTCATTAACACTCTATCTTTATCAAAATAACATACTAGCACACTTTTCGCCTCTTTCTCAAACAACACATTTTCCTCGAGTGACCTGAACTCAGGATCCCTACTCTGTTCCCTGCTCAATATATCACAAGTGTTACTGCTTCTATTCTGTACCATCTTACTAGTGCTAGCACGACCTTCCTCACATGAATCCTCATCAGTATTCTCACTGACCGTTGCATCATCATACAGGCTATTTTTGTCCGCCATACAAACCCCTGTCGGTTGAACATCTGACCTTTCACAATCAACAGTGTCTACAACAATGGGATTGTCAATCATAATTGGGTCAGCACTGACCTTTCCACCAGCTAAGTCGTTGCCTAGCAACAACAATATACCTTCTACAGGTAAGGTTGATCTAACACCTTCATTGACAGGTCCATTCACCAGGTCTGACTTGAGGCTAACAGTATGAATGGGAACACTTATGAATCCCAACTCAACCCCTCTAATAAGTACACTTTTACCTGTGTATGACTTATCGGACAGTGGTAAAATACTTTCCAGCATCAATGACTGGGAAGCTCCAGTATCCCTCAATACTTGAATGGGACACATATCTTTGTCGTCGTCCTTTTAGGAGACAAAACCTTTCGATATGAAGGGTTTATATTGGTTTGTTTCGGGACCTAGGAATTTGTCTTGTTTCGGTTCCAACCGCTGAACTCTGTAAGAGTCCGGTACTACGGCACATGCCATGATTTTTTGTCCTCCTTTTCTTTTCTCTTGCGGCTCCAACAGTCTGACATGATATGACCCTTTTTTTTACAATACCTACACGATAACGAGTATTTTTGTGCATTAGCACTTTGATTCCCTGTATTTGTGTTTTGGGAATTAGTACTCTGCTTCTTATCTTTCGGCTTACTAGAGGAAGGGGGACTACTCTGACTAGATTTGGAGTGTGCCTGATGAGAGTGTTTTGTATTGTTTAAACTAAGTTTGTGTGTCAACGCATAGTCGTCAGCCATAGTAGCAGCTTGCAGTAGTGTGTCAAGGTCGTGCTCATCTAGATGTGTTTTAATGGCTGGGTGAATAAATCTCTTAAACTCTTAAAGTACCACAAGTTCTCTGAGTTCATCAACACTTCCCTTTGTTCCCTTAGACTCCAGCCATCTATTTAACATTTCTTTCACGCGGGCGAACTCTACATAAGTCTGTTTACTCTCTTTCTTGATATTTCTGAACTTTTGCCTATAGGCCTCGGTTACGTAGCCATAATCACTACTCTGATCTACAGACATCAGGGAAAATATTTCTCTAGCCCTACCAACAAGTACACTCTGCAATAATAGGGTCCAGAACTCTCTAGGCCAATTCAGGCTTGTGGCTATTTTCTAAAAGTGCATAAAGTACTTATCTACGTCTTTCTCCTGAAATTGAGGAACGAGACGGATATTTTTGGCAGCATCAAACTGATGATGAGCTACCGGGACTAATCTATTCCTCATTTCTAACTCTTTCATCCTGTATTCGTGCTCTCTCTCTCTTCACGTGCCTTCGTCATTTTCATCTCTTCGCATTTTATGTTGTACTCTGCGCGCTCTCTGGCAACTTTCAACTCAGACTCGTATCTTAACTGTTCTAACATGAACTCTCGTTCCGCATTCGAATCATCGATAATACTTTTCTTCGCACTTTCGTCGAATTTTCCTTCTGCCACTAAAAAGTAATTATCTTGTTTTTAATTGCCTGTTTGCGCATTGCCGACTTAACATCAAGTTGTACAGGTCGTGCAAGCAGAAATATATCAACTTTTTTAAGACGATCTAATCCCTCTAGGGTGGGGTTTTTGAGGAACTCTTCCGCCTCAATTGCCATACTGAACATGTTGGTTATTTACACACTTAGAAACACAATAGCTACTCAAATACGTACATATACGAAACAAACATAATTCGTATCCCGAACGAGCCCCCAATTTACTGTTACGGTAAATATATACCAAGGTCGTAAACACAAATACTTAACCGTTTCGGTAATTTTACCATGGTCGTAATCATGGTAATCATTAATATATTAAAAAAAAAGTTCAGTATAGTCAACAAACTTTAATAACTATGAAACATCAGTAACACACGTATGCCACATATATACAACAGTAAACAGCAGAATATATATATATAGAGTTCATGCGATGCACGCTCGTGATCGCGTGGGCCCAAGTGTAAACACAATACTCACAGTTCCTTGAGTTGTGACATGTGCTGTCCACAAGTACAGTGCGTAGCCGTCCTGGTTGATCCACACAAGAATACATACACATGGCACGCTCGACGGAGGTACCGCTCGTGATAACTAACCATCGCTGTTAGGTACTTCGCCACTAAGGCATCCTGGCCACCAAAGATGAATCTTCTGTGCCAGTGATTATGGACAGTCTAATTGTATTCATGGACCGTTGTACTGGTCTCATATACACGTATAAAGACATGTACACGTGGCGTACGACAAACGCGTGTCCGCCGCTCACAATTGATGAGTGTTCTCCAACTTAAGGTAATCATTATCAGTGTTACTGTTTTGCGTCGATATTAATCAGTTTGGTTTTGTCCATTACATATCCACTAGGGGTCCATAACAGCTGTAGCTGGAGCTCTGCAGCAACCGTCCAGCCCTTTATAAGGTTATGTCAAGACTTCCGTGAGCACTGATTCGTGGTCTCCCTTTCGCGCGGAACACATTTAGCCCGTGTAATTTTCCCGCGGTGCGTGCAGTGCATATGGTTTAGTTTACAGTAAATCAATGAATGTCGAATCCAAATCAATATCCCTATATGAAAGAATACTTCTATATTTATTACATATATGGGATATTCTACATTATGTTGATAATAAATATATACATACCTAACATGAGACGTTATCCCTATATAACAGACCATAGAGGAAAAGATGGAAGAGACGGTAGAGAAGTTGAACGTCAAAGACCATAAAGAGAAGATCTGAAATAGGTTAAAGAGAAGAAAGGAGCAAGTGAAAATGATTCGCGGAGAACTGGAGTCTTACTGCGACCAGACGATTTGTTTTGGATTAAATTCGGCCAAGTACGACAATTTCGTTAAGCGATACTTGGCCAGACACCTGGAGCTGGCCGGAGCCAAGTCTGTGTTCACGGTCAAGCGGAACAATCAGTATGCTTGCTTGGACAACGAGAAGTTCAAGTTTCTGGACAGCACGCAGTATCTGGCACCGGGGTTGAACTGTGCCCGATTCTTCAAAGCTTTCGATGTGACGGAATCCAAGGGTCGATTTCCGGGGCGACGAGGTAACGGCAAACGCACACCACCTCGAGGCACAGAGGGTGTGGCGCGAGAAGAGCATGAAGACATTCCGGGACTATTTGATTAACTACACCGACCTGGACGTTAAACCCTTCGTTACAGCCGTAAAGAATCTTCAAGCATATTATTTCCAGCGTGGGATCGACATCTTCAAGGTCAGCATTTCCGTTCTGGGTCTTGCTCGTAAGATGTTGTTCGAGTCGGAGCGGAAGGCGGGGGCTTCCTTTGCCTTATTCGACGAGGAAAATAGTGATCTGTATCGAACCGTCAAACGAAACATAGTGGGAGGTACATCCATCATCTTCCACAGGTACGTCCCTTTCATCGCTCGATTCCATATTTTGTCATTCATTCATTCGTTCATTCATTCATTAGATATCACGAAGTCGGAAAGACGTACATACGGGGGAACAGAGACTAACCGTGTGGCAAGATATGCGGATTCGACGCCAACCCACTGTTTCTCCACTGTTTAGATCTGGACATGCCGACGGGTGCATTCTTCAGGCAACAGAGCGACGACGGATTCAAACCGACGAAGCGAGATCGGTGAGTTTTTTGTATTACTACGACTGCGTGGACAAGTACGTGGATCGACCTGACTATTGCGAGATGGATACCGAATCGGCTTACATGGCACTGGCGTGTCCCGACTTCCTGTCCGTGGTGAAACCGGAAATGAGAGACGGATATCTACGTCAGCTGGAAGGACACTGCCGTTCCGACGTTCGAGTGGAAGCGTCGGGTCACTGGTTTCCGCGCACGTGTTGCCGATAACATGTCGCGTACGACCAGACGACTCCGGGATTGATGAAGATGGAATACGAAGGTGAGTTTGGTCTCTGTTGAAATCAGGATGCGTAGTGTTGGCGTTTCGTGTTAATTGTTTTACGGTATACGTTCTCGTTCACAGGTGACATGATGATCGGACTCTGTTCGACCGAGCAACACCAGAATCGTCGCCGACGCTATCCTGCTTAAGTCCAAAGGCTCAAAGGCTCGGAGAGTGAAGGGGCTTCGGACGTAAGAGACTAGTGGCTGCTCCCCTCGCCGTGTTTAAGAACGTTCTGAATGTCACGATCGCATGTATTGTCTTGTGGTGTTTTTTTGGTCGTATGTATGTCGTATATATATCTTGGCGCGTGTGTGTGTGTTTGAATGTCCAGTGTTAAAATACTGTATTGTTATTACGAACCACGTGGTCAGTTGACGGACGTCACGGTAAGTGAATAGGTAGAGAGCGGAAGGGGAGGAGCTCAGGACAGGTTAACATTTTGGTGGACGCACCATAGTATCTTGTTGATGGTTTTGATACTCACAGCGGCCTACCTCAAGCTATATGCAATCTCATGTTTCCATCTTTATGTCCTAATATTGTCCAGTTAACGTATATTGAGTCGTATATGAGGGTGCGGTCCGGTCAAGCGTGACGCTAGGGAAGTGAGTACAACTACGTGTAGGTTAAATTGTATTAATAAATGTTTGTAGAAATGCTTTTTCGGTTTATAAGTATATATATGTCGATGCATAGATATGTATGAATGTAATAATGAAATAAGTGCCATAGTGACTGTGTACTTTAAACTATATATCGCCGGACCGGAATTTAGTTTCATTGATGTAATAGCTATTATAGTATTTCACTTAACTGTTTACATTAAGAGATATCATAGTGTCTTACTTACTTATTCAGAGTGTCGAAGATGATAGTGTAATTATATAATTGTCATGTTAATATTTTTATTGGAATCTATTGCTTGAATGGTGAAGTGTGCAATGGTTGTTTTGTGTATTTGTAAGCTTTCCTAAGGAGGAGTACAACCACATCTGGATTTTGCAGTGGAGACCAGCAAGTCACGGTCACTCTAAGGTCAGCCTGAGCATAACATATATTGAACTCTAAGTGGACATTAGGGTTTTGAGAGGAGCGCATAGCGCGCATCATGGATTCCCACCGTTAGTAAAGGCTACGGTTGGTCAGTGGTGTCAACCATACTGATACAGTTGTCACACTTCAGAGGACTATTGGTCCATTGTGTCATACAGTTCAGACAGGAGTAGACAGCAAGGAACTATCACCATACTTTTCATTAAAGGAACTATTATGTCATCTTATGCATTCAAGGAACACTGACTGGTACCATGAAAGTCGCCGGCTTATTTGGATTGAGAACTTTTGTATTGAAATCAATGTGTGAACATATGTAAATGTATGTATGTGAATAAGTGAATGCTGGAGAGATAGTATAAATGTTACGTTTGCTTTAATAAGTGTGCT